>JAIUCV010002626.1:0-43789 GCA_026724425.1 Erythrophleum ivorense | reverse complement strand
TCTATTAATTTAGGCCTAGATAGAATTTCTATCCCAATTAAATCTCAAACCCATATTAATAATTTATCTCTCTAAAGTCTCCACTCACTTAACTTGCCCAATGAGCCCATATTAATTACTCTTAATTAAATTCTAATCCATGATTAACACCTTAATTAATTATGGGGTGTTACAATACACACATATAAGCAGTCAATGACAATCAAATAACCACCATAAACATACAAGAATAGATGAAGAGCTACCTTTACTCAAAAAGCACAAACTCCGTCCTTGGTTCTCACTTCCTTTTCTTGGCCTCACATACACACTTGGGGGAAACTTGACTTGTTGGCCTAAACACATCAAACAAGACACAAATGCATCAATGGAACCATCTCTAGATTCATATAAGCCTTACATAAGTTAACTATAGTTTTAGGGTTCCATATGGCTCCATTTAGTAACATAATAAAGCAACTCATATAATTCATTATTTTGGCTCCAATTTCTTAATCAATATAAGTCATATGACTCCATATAAACTTATTAGAGTTATTACAAACTCAAATCAAGGAGCCTAACACCAAGTTGCTTCTTTAAGCATAATGGAACTCTAAACTTTCACCTTTCAAAATAAGGCTTCTAAATTCAAACAAATGGCTCCTTGTAATATCCGGTTCTTTGAAAACAAGAGAAAACGCGAGAAATGTAACATATGGTTTCTCTGTAAATGCAAGAAATTCACTAGATACAAAAGGAAGTTCCCTAGATAGAGTGATTTAAGGTCCAATAAAATTAGAGTAATAATTTAGATCTCAAATAATGATAAGTCAAGGCTAGAGGTGCCCTAAAATCGGAAGCCAGAATAGCCAGATGGATTTTAACAAAAATGCAACAAAACGTAATGGCATTTTTGTAATTTCAGGCAATTTTTGGAATACTTACAGAAAGGCTTTTTAAATGGAACATTTGACTTCTTTGGGCTTCTCAAAGGCCTTAAAAATCATGGATAGCTTCGAGACAGTTAAAGCCCCTCTGATATACGTTTTCCAATGACAGTAAGCTCGAACTTTGATTGATTCGTTCGGGAAGGTTTTAGCTCCAAATAGAGTGATTCCAAAGGCATTTTATAAGTTAGAGAATTTAAGTTTTATAATGGAAAAAAAGGTTCTCAAAAAGGAGCTAAAACAAACCTAAAACAAAGAAGCTACGAAATGGGGACATAAATGGAATTTTTGAAAAAGAAAGTTCAAGAAGCCTCCTTAAATACACGCCCCTCTTCTCTCCCTCACATGACTGACTTTATTTTTGCCTTAGAATATTAGGGAGACCAGCTAGGAGTGGCATCCAAGAATGGAGGAAAATGAAGAGGAAAAATTCAAGAAAAAGGTGAGAAAAGTGTAGAAATTCAAGCTTCTTGCTTTAGCAATTTGATTTCTCTTCTTCTCCTTTTTCTTTCCATAGCTTTGGTATATGAATTGGTTATGTTTTGAGCTTAGACCAAGGTGGAAGAGTTTGAAATTGAGGAGAAGAGCTAGAGGAAAAGGAAGAGCATTCAAGAAAGGCTTAAATTCAAGGTAAAATTTTTAGTTTCCATGCTTCCCTTTTCTTGTTCTTCTTTATGTGCATTTCATCCTACATATGGCCAACCAAGAGGGAATGGATTTTGGGTAGAAACAAGGATGAAAACCATGAATTAGAGTGTGGGTAATAAAATAGTGCAAATAATTTCAAGAAAGAATCCATGAAATTCAAGATTGTAAGGCTAGGGATTCAAGAACATAACTAAAATTCTGCTTTGATACAAGAATCCCTAGGCCAAAGTAAGTGTTTGTATGAGCTTCTAAGATCCCTAGAGAGCTTCCCACATGCATCTTCTATCAGGAAAAGCAAGACAACCTCCATTGGTGCCAAGGTGAGCATAGGTTCAGCCAAGGGGAGATGAAGCACCAAGGGAGTATTTTAATTTCTTCCAAGCTTAGTTTTCCATCATATATTTTTAATTTCTTCCAAGCTTAGTTTTCCATCATATATGATGGGAGCGTATGAGAGGAAGCCTTAGAAAAATTTTAGAAATCATGGATAATGAGATGGAGCTATAGGTTCCATATTATAGCATAATAAAGCAACGCCTAGTTAGGCTCCTTAAAATAAATGTGTGATGACTCCAAGGAGTTTAAAATAAATGTCTAGTATCAGGAACTCCATTGGACCTCAGTTATTATTTCATTGAATTTCGAGGCCTGGTCATTCCTAAACTGGTTTGAGTTATTTTTTCCCTATAACTAACATCCACAGCTTTCCAGATTGTATCATTTTCATCGATTGAATTTTTGTGGAATTAATTGGACATTTTTTAAATTTGCTGCAGAATTCTATGACAACACCAGTGGACAACTTGACCTCTGGACCATTTGAATGCCATACGTCCTCTATGTTGGATGTTATGGTCTGAACATATTTTTAGCATAAAGTAGACATGTATAGCTCTCTAGAATGACCAAGAATGAATGATTTTAATTTTTCTAGAATTAGTTATAATTTTGTAAAGTCATGACAGAAAAGGGGCAAAATCTGGATGAAAATATGTGTACATTTCATGCTTCTCATTGAGTTCCACGAAGTGTATGCCACTTTTGATAATACAAATGAGTTGTATTCATGTAATTAAATATGAGAATGTAATGTATAAGCTCACATGGTCCACATGACATTGAATAGAATTTTTATACATGACATAACGCAAAAATAATCATTATTTCTATTGCCTTTTTTTCTTGAAAGTTTGCATGATTCTTAGAAATGAGTGATTTAAAGGCACGAGATGAGTTAGAAATTATAGTGTTACACTTTATGGTTGCCAAACCTTCCATAAATATGTGTTGATGTGTACATGCCTTGAATGTGTGTGTGAATGGGTGTGTGAGCTATTGAGATTCAAGGAATCTTACTCCCCTTCCTTTCATTATCTTGAAATGCCTAGGTGATATCCAAGAGACAAGGAAGGCAAGCTAAGAGCATTGAAAAGTTATACCTTGTCCATTATATAGCTTGTTATATATTTAAATGCCAAGGTTACTTTGTACATATTATTTTTGTGATGTAAGACCATGAGCAAATGTAATATGATGTAAGAATGTTGTATAGCTCTTATGTGGCATTAGATCAATGAGAGTGTGAAATTTGACATCTTGATGGCTTGTGACAATTGTGTATTCTTGGGTATGGAAGGTCAAATTGAGATGCATGGTGTTTAAGACCACTTGGGTAGCTCTTACAAGTCATATTCATACTTTTAAACTTGTCCAAGAGGTGCCAAACTCAAAGAAAGGCCATTTGGACTAAAGTGATACCTTATGAGAGGCAAAATTAACCATTTTGGTGAGCTAAGTCATTTTCTATCCAAATGAATTCTTCTCGGTCTGAAATTTGGCATGCATCTAGAGCTTTTTGAGAGATTTTTGGAAAGTTAAAGTGGGTATTATTTGGAGGCCTATAGAATATTTGGTGAATTTTTGAAGTTGGAAAAATTTTCAGGTTTGGTCACTATTACTGTAACTATGGTCTAAAAATGAATCTGTATCAATCCTAGGGAAAATGATGTCCACTTGCTGTGAAATTTTACAGGAAGAAACTATACCTTCCCAATGACTTGTGACAATTAGAAGCACCTCATTTGGATGTCTAAAGAAGGAGATATTAATTTTTGAAGTTGCTATCTAGTACTAGGCACACAGTCAGACCTATGGTACTATTTGATTGATTTTTGCGATCTGAATGATCTTGGAATGATCTAGAACTATTTTTCCCTCTATCTAACACCCCTATCTTTCAAGATTGGTATCATTTTCATGGATTGAACTTTTGTAGATTGGACATTTTAAAATTTATGACAGTAAACTATATCAGTATCAAAGGGCAGTCAAACCTTTGTGGCTATATCATTATCAAATGTGGTCCAGATGGGATTTTCATGGCTGGGACTTATTTTTACTGTAACATTGACATCTGGAGATTTCTAGAAAGCTATCATTTATATGATTTTTATTTTTCTACATTTAGTTATAATTTTTCAAACTTGCCACTGAAATCTATCCTGTACAGTCATAATGAATGAAGGAAATTTTAGGGTTTTTGACCCTTGATCTGTGGTTTATATGGAATTTTGAGATGTTTATGACTCATATGGATGGAAAATAATTAGAGAATGTTGTTGATGAGTTCATGAGATTCTGAAGACATGAAATGAAAAATTCATCCATTACACAATGCAAGTTAATTCGTTATTTTAATGCATTTTCTTAAGATTCCTTTGGATAAATGTATAATCCCACTTGCAAGAAGGGGATCAATGTTAGAAATAATATGGTATTACATGCTACCTATTTGTTGACACCTGCCACATCTTTTAAAAAATCAAAGGCATCACAAAACAAAGTAGGCCAATACAATCTACTATCTAGAACCTTCCTAGTTGTGCTTTTTGGACTGAAGTGACCTCCACATGCAAATGTGTGACAAAATTTCAAAGCAGAATCAAATTCTATATCAGGCATACAATGTCTAATCACTTGGACACTACATAGTCTCTACAAGTGTGGATCATTCCAAATATAATACCAAGCTTCACTCCATTTATTCAACTGATGTTTATTCAAATCAACAGGAAATTCAGAAGCAGCTCAATAATTCATTAAGTTAGTATACTATGGGTAGAAACTATGCACAGTACATAAATGCTCATTAGGGAAATCATCATCAATAGGTAAGGAATCTATCTTTAGAGCTTCAATTCTACTCAAGTGGTTTGCCACCAAGTTTTCAGCTCCACTTTTATCTCGGATGTCAATATCAAACCCTTAAAGTAAAAGCATCAATCTAATCAATCTTAGCTTTGCATTCAACTTCTTCAACAAGTACTTCAAGGTTGCATGATCAATAAAAACAATGACTTTAGTATCAAGCAAATAAGATCTAAACTTATCCAAAGCAAAAACAATAGCAAGAAATTCTTTTTTTGTGGTTGTATAATTTGCTTGGGCCCCATCCAGAGTCTTGGATGCATAAGCTATCACATGGAACCTTTTATTCACTCTTTGGCTCAAAACTGCATCTACAACAAAATTAGAAGCATCACATAAAAGCTTAAATGGGAGATTCCAATCAGGGGGCTGAATAACGAGTGGGGAAGTCAATCTTTTCTTAAGATCATCAAAAGCTACTTTACATGCATCATCAAAATAGAAATTAACATCTTTTTGTAATAGCTTAGATAATGGCAAAGCAATGTTACTAAAATCCTAAATGAATCTTCTATAAAAGTCTGTATGACCTAGAAAAGACTGAACCTCTCGAACATATGTCAGGTATGGTAAAGAAGTGATAACATCTATCTTAGCCTTATGAACCTCTATGCCCTGTTCAGATACAACATGACCCAGTATAATGCCTTTTCGAACCATAAAATGACACTTTTCAAAATTAAGTACAAGGTTCTTCTTTATACATCTTACTAAGACTCTATCTAGACTACACAGGCAGTCATCAAAAGAGTTCTCATATATAGTGAAATCATCCATAAAAATTTTTATACAATGTTCCAAAAAATCACTAAAATAGAAACCATGCACTGCTGGAAAGTTCTAGGGGCATTGTAAAGACCAAAAGGCATTCATCTGTAGGCAAATGTTCCAAATGGGCACATAAACATTGTCTTCTCTTGATCTTTCAAGGCTATGCATATCTGGAAATAACTTAAAAATCCATCAACAAAACTGCAGTGAGACTTCCTAGCTAAACATTCAAGCATCTGATCAATAAAAGGAAGGGGGTAATAATCCTTTCTAGTAACTAAATTAAGCCTCCTATAATTAATGCAAACCCTCTAGCTGTTTTGTGCATGGGTGGGCAAAAATTCATTATTTTCATTCCAGACCACTGTGATCCCTGATTTTTTTGGAACCACTTGCATAGGGCTAACCCACTGATTATCAGAAATATGATATATAATACCAGTAGATAAAAGTTTAGAAACTTCCTTTTTAACCACATCCAGAATAAATGGGTTCAGTCTCCTTTGAGGTTGTCTCACTGGTTTTGCCCTATCCTCTAACAAAATTCTATGCATGCAGGTGTCAGGGCTAATGCTAGGTATGTCAGCTATGGTCCACCCTATTTCTTGTCTTCTCCTCCTCAACACCTCTAGAAGCTTCTCTTCCTCCTCTGGAATAATGTCATTAGCTACAATCACTGGAAGCTTATCATCTTTCTCCAAATAGGTATACTTGAGATTGTCTGGCAACGGTTTGAGCTTTAAGGTAGGAGCTTGCTCAATCAAAAGTATAAGTGGTTTGATTTTAATCTCTTTCATGCCAAATACCTGTTCAGACAACTCATAGACAAAAGAAACAGCTTTCCCATCTTTGGGAATATCAGCAGAATGAATGTCAACAAGAGAACCAACATTAGTAGTAACATCAATATCACTACTGGGTGAACAAGTCATATAGCATCTAATACCACTATCAATAGGCAAGGTAAGAGTGGACATAGATGAATTAGCATAATTAAGATATCCAGAAGTGACATCAACATGCAACGCATCCTGAGAAATAGTAAATTCAGTAGCATTAGAACAATCAAGGAAGACAACAACATGCACATCATTTCTAGAACAAGAGGATTGATCTAGACCAGCATCATCCAAATCAGTCACATGCTAACTAACAGTAAAATCATCACGAAAAGGAAAGATCATAGAATCATGATAATCAATACATGTAAGGAACTCACTATTCTTAATGAAAGCACTAATCTGGGAGTATCTATCACATATAGTGGATCCAAAACATACACAATCAAGAGAATCATCCAAGTCAGCAATATCACAAGAATCAATCAACAAACTATCCCTAAAATCAACACTAACATCATCAACTAGCATATCAATCAGGTTAACACTAAAAATAGAGTTATCATTATAGGTGTGTTTCATGGCATCAAATATATTAAATTGCATTACATTGCTAGCAAACTCCATTTAAAGAGTACCCTAATGCACATATATAATAGTCTTTGCAGTTTTTAAGAAAGGTCTACCTAAGATGAGTGGGGCATGTCCACGTGATCTATATCTATCATCTTCCATGTTAAGGACATAAAAATTAGCTAGAAAAATCAAATCTTTTACCTTAACTAGGACATCCTCCCAAACTCCTAAATGATAAGCAATGCTCCTATTTGCAAGCTGCACAACCACTCCAGTAGTTTTAGCTCTCCCATCTACAAAGATAAGTACACTGATTTAGGCATAACATTTATAGTAGCACCAAGATCAATCAAAGCATCAGAAAACTTAAAATTTCCAATAGTGCATGGAATTGTACAAGTGCCCAGATCTTGACACTTAGTGGGCATTGTTGGTTATATAAATGCTGAAATATTCTTACCAAAATTGATTTTCTCATTCCCTCTTAGCCACCTCTTATTGGTACATATTTCCTTGAGAAATTGGGCGTACTTAGGGATGGTCCTGATCGCTTCCAACAAAGGTATGTTAACCTCAACCTTCTTGAAAGTCTCAAGGATTTCTTTTTCAATTTCTACTTCAGTTTACCTCTTTCCTAAGGTAGGTCTATGTGGGAAAGGTAAAATCTTCTTTGGCTCCTCTTCTTTCTTAAGCTCATCTAGTACGATGTGTGTTTTTGATGACACCAGCTTATCCATGGTAATGGTGTTTGAGGATCCCTGAACTTCCTTTCCACTCCTAAGAGTGATAACACTAACATTGCTACTATTTCTTGGATTCATAATTGTCTATGATGGTAGTTAGCCTGAACCTTGAGATTTCACCTCACTGAGAGAGGTAGCAAATTAGCCTAACTGAGTGTCAACTCTTCTTTCTAAGTTCTGCATACTCATCTGTAATTGCTGTAGTTGTTACTATAATTGTTGTGTAAGTTTTGCATTACTCTTTATAAGTTGCTTTATCACATCCTCCATATTATTTCCTTTCTTTGGTTCCTCCTATATAGGAACTGATTACCTCATAAGTTGAGAAGGATGTGCACTAGGTCTTGCAACACTATATCTATTCTGCTATTGCCCTTCCTTATATTTCAAGTTAGGGCGATCTCTCCATCCTGGATTGTATGTATTAAAGTAGGGATCATACTTTTGCTATCCCTGTTGCATTGGCCTAATTGGAAACATCCCAACATAAGTCTCTACCCTATCTTTTAACATCAAGCACTGATCAGTAACATGTGTGGCCAAACAACATATATCATATAGGGGTCCCACCGGCAGTAGAGGTAGATGGCTACCTAGGTGTATAACACTGTGGATAGGGATGCATCTAAGTAGCATAGGACTATAGTGCACAAGTTTAAAATGGAATAGAGGATGACTATGGTTGCTACTGAGCTAAGGTAAGATGTCTAAGCATAGATCACATCTCATCAATCTTGCTCTCAATTCTCTGATCATAGTGTGGAGCATGCAACTCATTGGCTCCTCTCATTATCTATCTCACACCAAACTATTGTGCATTTTGAGCTATCTTGTCAATCAATTCCCAGGCTCTTGTAGGCGTTAAATCACCCAAAGCTCCACCGGAAGTAGCATCTACCATGTTTCTATCCATGTTTAATAGCCCCCATAGAAATACTAAATAAGTAGCTAATCAAAAATTTGATGGTGAGGACAACTAGCCAGCAATCTCTTGAATCTTTCCCAGTATTCATACAAGGTTTCTCCATCATTCTGTGTAATCCCACAAATTTTCTTTCTTATTAATGCAGTGTGAGAAGTAGGAAAGAATTTTTCCAAGAATAGCCTCTTTAGTTGATCCCAAGAAGTGATGGCACCAGGGGGTAAATAGTACAACCAGTCTTTGGCTACACCATCTAAGGAAAAAGGGAATGCTTTGAGCTTAATTTGTTCTTTCTGAGACTCCCTGTGGCTTTATAGTAGAGCAAACAATATGGAATTCCTTCAGATGCTTATAAGGATCATCTCCTGCAAGTCCATGAAATTTAGGAAGTAAATGAATCAAACCATATTTAAGCTCAAAATTTACATCTAATTCTAGATATTGTATACAAAGATTTTAATAACACACATTATGAGTGGTCAATTCTCTAATGGTTCTTGCATGCATGTTATCATTCAAATTTGCATTTGCATTCAAGTTAGCCTAAACATGCATATTCATGTTAGCATTCGCTTGATCTTGTTTAGACATATTATCACCAGTAAATTCAAGTACACAATCAATTCCTTGCACACAATCAAAAGTAGAAGAAGTAGAATCACTAATTTCTACACTATCACTATTTTTCTTAATCCTTACTTGCCTTCTAAAGGTTCTTTCAATTTTTAGATCCATATCAATTAATTTCTCACCATAGGTCCTTGTCATAAACCAATTAGGTAAGTAAAAACTAAGAAGTAACACAAAAACTATGGAAGAAAAAAACTGAAAACAAGTCTAGAAAAATAGAGAAAATGATTGAAAAATTAGAAAAATTTCCTTACACTAAAAGTAAGTAGACTAATTCCAAATTAATTTAACAACTACCAAGCATGTTTAAACACTCAAAAACAAAGACAAATCACACAAAAGAAGTGCACAAAAATAAAGAAAATAAATCCAGAAAAATTAGAAAATTCCTAGAAAATTCAAGAAAATACTAAAAAATTAAAAAAAGTACTATAAATGTTGGAATTTGGCCAAAAAATGGTACACCTAATAGCATAGCTATGTGTTTTACTTAAAACACCCAAAAACCTTGGCAAACAAAGTTTAAGAATTTTTTGGGCACATAAAATAAAAGTTCCAATAAGCAGCACAATTAATTCAAGCAACCAAAATATCCAAAATCCAAGTCTAAAATAGGGGAAGAATTAAACAAAAATAGAGCAAAACACTAGGAAACCCTTTTTAAACAATTAAGAAACTAAACTCCCTAGCAACAATGCCAAATTTGATGATTGTGTCATGCAATCTCAAATAATACTAGGTTAGAAAAGGCTTGTAGATAATGATGCAACCTTGGCCATTTCCCAAAGAGTTTTTGCCTCTAATTATTTATGAAAGAGTATGCTAAGTATCACTAAGTGAAAATTGTTTAGGGGATTTCTAATTACTAAAATTTAATTGAATTAAATGAAAAATAACAAGGGCTAAAAGCTTAAGACTAAATAAAGCTAACAACTAGGAAAATGTGGTACCTAGCCTTTAGATGGATTCCCTAGAATTCAATTATCCTTGCTACCTTTTTAATGTACCAAAATTGGACTTAAACTCTTGCTCATTAGTGTATTCTCCATAAGAACTCTTGAATTACCATTCAAAACTCAATTCACTAATAATTTAATGACTTTGCAACCACAAGAAAACTTGAAGAATTAATCAATTGAGTTAGGAACAAGAACACACTAAAACCAATCCTAAATGCTCACAAAAATCTATTGAATAATCTACTTAAAATGCTAATCAACCAATTAGATTAATGAATTCCTTAAGCACAACAATTGCACAAAAACTCTAGCCACTTAATTCAATAACCATTACATTAATTGGTTTAAAAGCAAGAGGAATTTAATAGCAAATTATGTAGCCATTAATTCTAGACTTTCCATAAACATTTAGAGATCAAAATTAACATCCAAATATGAAATTACAATCAATCCACAATTCAAATTAATCCAGTAAATTCCAACAATTAAATTCTTAAATTAATAAGCTAAACCTAGTCAAATTGATAAAGGAAATAATGTTGAAATTAAAAGATTAAGGCAAAGAGAATTTACCCAATTGGGAAAGGCAATTTGGAGCTCAAGTCTACATCAAGGGAGGTCCAATCTTCAGCTAACTACCAAGAGAAAATCAAGCTACCATGGAGAAGATAAATTGATGAAAATGGAGGAGGGAAGAAGCTAAGATCATGGAGCCCTTTTAAGCAAATTCTCTTCCCTTTTTAATTGCGTTATTAGAGCACACAGTTAGCCTTCTTCTCCATCTTAATCCTCATGTTTTTGCATTTTTTTCCTAGCCTCCTATTTACATTTTTTGATGTCGATTTTTGTCCGCCTTTTCATCATGTCATTAATCACGTTGTTCTCCCCTATCACGTGCTGCCCTCATGCTTTATTGAATCCATGTTACTTTCCATGTCATTTAATTGTTCCCATGTTACTTTCCATGTCATTTCTTTTCATTCTTAGCTCATTTGTTTACTATTCTCCTTTTTTAACTCATAGCTCATCTTGCCAGCTGATATGTGTGTGTTGACGCGAAGCTACTTTGGCATGTTTTTTTTTTTCCTTCCTTGTTTCTCCCTTATGGTTCTTCTCTTCACACCATTCCATGTTACTCCTTGTTGGAACCCATAGCATTCCTTCTTAATCGTGTTGCTTCTCTTCTATTTTAGCCACGTAAAACCCATAATGTCTCTTTTTCCAAGCTTATTCCAGCTCGTAGCAATCATGTCAGCCCAAGTCTTTCATGCTAGCTTGTTCTATTTTGCTCCATTTAATGTCTAGCCTTTTCTCCTAACTTTGTGAGCTTCCTCTCCCCCTATCAAAGCACCAGAACCCGTAGATCTTCTTCCATGTTTTGTGCTTCTTCATGTGTTGTATTGTTCATGTGTGTTCTTCTTCTTGTGCAGCTCAATGAATCCATAACTTCTTCCTCTATTCTGGCTGCTCTTCTTTTGCTCATTTAGCTTGTGCTTGGTCAGCTCGTTTACCATGTGTTTTGTGTGTTTCATGCATGCAAACTCTATGTGGAATTGTGCTTAAGCTGTGGCTCATTTTCTTAAGTGTGAACTTATGGCTTCATGGAAATGCAAATGAGTGTGTTTCTTCCTTTAAACTCAAGCCTACTTCTTCCTTCCATGCTTCAACCACCTAACCTCAAGTTTTCTTCTTCCTAAAAGCTCGAAACTACCTTTGTTGCTCTCATTTCTCTTCATTCCTATGTCAAAGTCTTGGTAACCCGTTGTAATGTCTGGTTTTCATTAAACAACAAAAACGGGTGTGTTTTCAAAGCAAGACTCTTAAAAATGAGAATCCTAGGCTCAAATGGAAAGAAAAATGAAACTAGAATGAAGAAACAAAATTTAACAAAAAACTTATGAAACGTAATGACATTTTCGTAATTTTGAACAAATTTTGGAATTCACATAAGAGGGCTTTTTAAATGAAAGTTTTGAGTTCTTCAGGGTTCTCAGAGGCCCTGAAAACCATAGGAATCTCTTAGACAGTTAAAATCCTTCCGATGGACCTTTTCTAATGTCAGTGCACCTGAACTTTAACGAATTTGTTCGGGAAGGTTTTAGCTCCAATTTGAGTGATTCCAAAGGCATTTTACTAAATTGGGAACCTAAATTTTATAATGGAAAGGAAGGTTCTCAAAAAGGAGCTAAAACGAATTAGAAATGAAAATGCCAAAAATGAAGGACAAAATGAAAATTTTTAAAAAGTCTTCTTTTCTTCACCTATATATATAAGGTGCCCCACTCTCCCATTCATTTAGCCTCATATGTTTCTACCCTAAACTAGAGAGGAGCCCTAAGAGAGTGGCGCACAAGAGGAAGAGGAAGAGGAAGAGGAAGAGGAGGAGAGATCAAAGCTTGAGGTATGAAATTTTGGTAGTTTTTCATGCTTTTTCCTTTCCAAACTTCTTCTCCTCCATTCTCCTTTATTTCTTATGATTATAATGAAGCTTATAAATCTATGTTAAGGAAAAAATTTGGATTTGAAGAAAGGAGGCCAAAGAAGACAAGATTCAAGTGAGAAAACAAGGAAAAACAAGGTAATTTCTTCTTCCATGGTTGCTACCCCTTGCTTCTCTTCTCCCTATGGTTCACCCCACTTAAGAAGTCATAGGAGGGCTTGATTTTTAGGCAAAAACAAGGGTGATTCTTAGGAAAAAGGGTGTGGAGAATAAGAATATGCAAAGAGAATTAACAAATAACCATGAAAATTCAAGATGCAAATTCTAGGGTTTCATAAGCTCTTTGTAAAATCTAATTTGATACCTTGATTTTTATGTCTAAATAAGAGTTTAAATGAGCTCCTAAGATCCCTAGAAGTCTCCCCATGTGCTTCCTCCATCAAGAAAACAAACTAAAGTCCAAAAAGACCAATTTACTTCTTGGTCTCAGCCTAGATGGGTTTATGTACCTAGGGATAGTTTTAAGTTGTTCCAAGCTCATTTTTGAGTTATATATGAGGAGTGAAGATGATGGGAGGCTTTGGAAAAAATTTAGAAACCATAGAAAGTGGGTTGGCCTTATATGTTCCATAATATGACCTAAAGAAGCAACATGTAGTTAGGCTCTTTATTTCAATTGTGTGATGACTTCAAGAGGCTTAAAAGGAGTCAAAAATCATATTTGAAAGGAAATAATAGAGCTTAAAATTTATTTGATGGATGTTGCTTCATTAGGTGCATTCTTGGAAACATAAGGGGTTAATGAGCTAAGCTAGTGTCTAAGCAAGTTGTGTGGCCTTAGAATTAATTCTATGAACCTAATTGTCTCTTATGAATTATGTTTAGGCCAAGAGAAATCATTCTCACACCTTTGTGTGTGTGAGGCCAAAGAAGGGAAAGGAAATTCAAGAGAAAAAGTGTGTGCTTGCATCCAAGGTTGCTCACTCCTCCTTCTTTCATGCATGAATGTATGCCTGGCTTGTCTTTGAATGTGTGTATGTGTATTTTAAGCCATGAAAAGTAGTCAAGCATGATTTCATATACCATTCTACCATGATGATCCATTATGTTTTCAAATGATGTTTGTTATGTGTGCTTGGGTTTGCTTGAGTGTAGTGATGCTAAGAACCCTTAACCATGGTAAGGATAAGGCAAAAACCTTTAAAATTGGTTGAGACAAAGTAAAGAGCCTCCCAAAAGTGAGGTTGACTCTCAAGAATAAGGTTTAGTCCAAGAACCTCTTAAAGAATAGGTGAGGCAAGTCTAAAATCCACAAGTGAATAGGTGAGGCTAATCCACTTACTTGATAAGCCTTTATATGCTATATATGACTTGCTCAAATGTTGAAAATGTCTCTTGAATGATTGCACATCATAGACTTTGTTGGCAAACTCTTTCCTTCAAGGTGGTTAGGCTCCATTACTTTGTCCACTTGGTCCACCTAGCATGTGAGATCATTGGAGAGGAGGGGATGAGATTCAAAGAATCCCAATAGCTCATCTCCCTTTTAATCACACATAACATATGCAAAGAAAGTCTTGAAAATGCATGTATAGATATAATAGATGACATGAACATTCAAGAAGCAAGCTTCACATGTAAATAAGTCATACAAGGCATCCAAAGGCTTGCCAAGTGGATGGATTAGCCTTACCCTTTTTCTCATAGATTTTGGACTTGCCTCACCCATTCTTTAAGAGATTCTTGGACTCAACCTTGCTCTTAGGAGTCCATCTCATTTTGGGAGACTTATTCACTTTGTCTCAACCAATTCTAAGGGTTCTTGGCTCATCCTTACCATGGCTAAGAGTTCTTGGCCTCTCCACACTCAAGCAAACTCAAACAAATATCATAACATCATTTAGAAATATAATATATCATCATGAAACCATGGCATATGAAATCATGCTAGCATACTTTTCATGGCTTGAAAATACACATACACATATTCCAAGACAAGCCAAGCACACATCCATGCATAAGAGAAGGTGGAGAGAGCTACCTTGTACACAATCACATACTTCTCTTCTTGAATTAAGGCTCCCTCTTTCGGCCACATACACATAAAAGTGTGGGGATGGTTTCTCTTGGCCTAAACATAATTTATGGAAGCCAATTAGGTTCATGGAATTAATTCTAAGGCTACACAACTTGCTTAGACACTAGGTTGATCTATAAACCTCGTTATGGTTCCATAATTACACCTAATGAAGCAACACCCCTCAAATAAATTCTAGGCTCCATTCTTTCTTTTCTAATATGATTCTTGACTCCTTTTAAGCCTCTTGGAGTCATCACACAATCAAAACCAAGAGCCTAACTATATGTTGCTTCTTTAGGTCTTAATATGGAACATAAAGCACTAACTCACTTCCTAAGCTTCCTAAATTTTTCCCAATGCCTCCTATCATTTTCATTCATCATATATGACTCACTTCCTAAGCTTAGAAAAATTTAAAACTCTCCCTAGCTATGCTATCTCCCTTAGGCCAAGACAATGGAGGTTTTTGCTCTCCATAGACCTTGCTTTGTTTTCTCAAGGGAAGATGCATGTGGGGAGCCTCTTAGGGATCTTAGGAGCTCATTTAAACTCTTATTTAGGCCTAGGAATTATCATACAAAATCAAATTTTACAAGGTGCACTTAAAACCCTAGAATTTGTATCTTGGAATCTAATGGCTAGTTTGTTGTTTTCTTTGCATATTCTTGTTCTTCTCCCTCAAATTACTAAGATTCACCCTTGGTTTGGTTGAAAACTTAACTCCCTAAGGCTGACCATATATGGGTCGAAATACTCATAAAAGAAGGGAGGAAGAAGATCAAGTGGAGGGATTGCATGATACCTTGATTTCCTTAGTTTTTTATTGTTCTTTGTTTTCCTTGGCTTCCTCACTTAAATTTCAAAATTTTTCCTCTTTTCTTCCTTTAAAATAACCATCAAAATTACAGAAAAATCATGGGAAAGAAAGGGGAAAAGGAGGAGAAGAGATTGGCTAAGAGAAAGCATGAAAAATAAGCAAATTTTCATACCTTATGCCTTGAATTTCTCCTTCTTCTTCTCTCCCCTTGGTGTACCTAAACCCTAGCCTTCTTCTCTAAAATTGAACAGAAAAATCTGAGACTAAATGAAGGAGAGAGTGAGGCGCCTTCTATTTATAGGGGGAGGAAATGGTTTTTTTCAAAAATTTTCATTTTGCCCTTTGTTCTTTGCATTTTCATTTCTCCTTCATTTTAGCTCCTTTTTTAGAACCATTTTTTCCATTATAAAATTTAGGTTCCCAATTTAGTAAAATGCTTTTGGAATTACTTAAATCGGAGCTAAATCCTTCCCAAACAAATCCGTCAAAGTTTGGGTACACCGATATTGGAAAACATCTGCCAGAGGGGTTTTAACTGTCTTGGGGCTTTCCATGGTTTTTAGGGTCTTTGAGAACTCTGGAAAACTCAAAACTTTCATTTAAAAAGTCCTCCTATGTGAATTCCAAAATTTTCTCAAAATTACAAAAATGCCATAACGTTTCGTAATTTTTCTGTCAAATTTCGTTTCTTCATTCTAGCTCATTTTTTCTTTCTGTCTAAGCCTGGGATTCTCATTTTTAGGAGTCTAGAATGCTTCTCAAATTTTTAAAACCTTAATTATGTCATTTCGGGGACTTCCTTTTGTATCCGATGAGTTTTATTCATTTATGAAAAAACCATACGTTACATTTCTCACGTTTTCTTTCGTTTTTAGAGAACCAGATGTCACGCGCACTGATTGGTTAAGATTGGCTACTAATATTCTTCCTAGAGCCTCATCCATGTCTTTCGACTAACCATTTCAGGGTCACCATGTCAAAGCAAGGAAGATGGAAAGACTTAGATATTAGCAATGATGTATTAAAAGCATTATATGTGCCAAATTGTAATGAATGTATTAGTATGACATCCATTTGTATCCTAAATAACTTATGAAGTATAATGCTATAGTTATTTCATATTTATGTTGGAACCATATGTATGAGCATGAGAATACGTATACTAGTCATTTAGATGTACAAAATGGTTATTAGTTCCTAACTTAGCCTATATAATGGCATGAAGTGTAATGTCTGGTTTTCATCAAATGACAAAAATGGGTACATTTTCAAAGCAAGTCCTTTAAAATGAATTAGTTAAAGTCCTAAAAATTTATGTAGCATTCTAAACTCCTAAAAATGAGAATCTCAGGCTCAGATAAAAAGGAAAATGGAACTAGAATGAAGAAATGAAGTTTAACAAAACGTAATGGCATTTTCATAATTTTGAGCAAATTTTAGAATTCTCACAAGAGGCCTTTTAAATGAAAATTTTGAGTTCTATGGGATTCTCAGTAGCCTTAAAAACCATGAGAAGTCTCGGGACAATTAAAACCCCTTCGATGGACGTTTTTCTAATGCCAGTTGACCTAAACTTTGATAAATTTGTTTGGGGAGATTTTAGCTTTGATTTGAATGATTCCAAAGGCATTTTATTAAATTGAGGACCTAAATTTCATGATGGAAAAAAAAAGTTCTAAAAAAGGAGCTAAAACGAACTAGAAATAAAAAAGCCAAGACGAAAGGATGAAATTAAAATTTTTGAAAAGTTCTTCTTGACCTACCTATATATATATGTCATGCCCCACCTCCTCATTCATTTAGCCACATTTGTTTCTACCTTAAACCAAAAGAAAGAGCTAGGGTATGAGGCGCACCAAGAGGAGAAGAAAGGAAGGAGAAAAACAAGGAAAAAAGTATGGATTTTCTTAGTTTTTCATGCTTTCTCCTTAGTAAACTCCTTCTCTTCCATCTTCCCTTCTTTCCCATGATTTTATTGAAGTTCTTGGATCTGTTTTGAGGGAAGAATAGAGCTGGAAAATTCGGATTTGAGGAGAGGAGGCTAAGCAAAGTGAGAAACAAATAAAAAAAGTCAAGAAAATAAGGTAAAATCTTCATCCCATAGTAGCTACTCCTTCTTCCCTTCTTCTCCATGGTTTGCCCCACCTAGAGAACTTCAAGAAGACATGGATTTTTGGTAGAACCAAGGGTGAACCTTAGGGAAGTAAGTGTGGAGAATAAGAATATGCAAAGAGAATTAACAAACAACCATAGAAAAATAAGATAGCAAAGTTAGGGTTTCAAGTGTTCCTTGTAAAATCTGATTTGAGACAAGAATTCCTAGGCCTAAATGAGTGTTTGGATGAGCTCCTAAGATCTCTAGAAGGCTCCCTATATGCATCTTCCACCAAGAAAACAAAACAAACTCTATGGGTGCCAAGAAAGGAGCATGCCTCAGCCTAAAGGGTTCAAGGAACCTAGGGATAGTTTTAAATTTTTTCAAACTCATTTTTGAGTCATATATGGCTAATGAAGATAAGGGGAAACTTTGGGAAAATTTTAAGAAGCCTAGGGAATGAATTGGTAGCATAGGTTCCATAATATGACCTAAAGAAGCAACACCTAGTTACGCTCCTTGCTTTAATTGTGTGATGACTCTAAGATGCTTAAAAGGAGTCAAGAGTCATAAATGAAAGGAAAGAATAGAGCCTAGAACTTAATTAATGGATGTTTCTTCATTAGGTGCATTTAGGAACCATAAGACAAAGTTAGAGTTCCAAGTAGGTAGGTGGCTTTGAAAATGGTTCCAAGAGCATAATTGGTTCCTATTTTATGTGTTTAGGCCAACAGAAACAAGTCTCCCATCATTGTGAGTGTGTGGCCAAGGAAGGGAGTGCAATTCTAAAGAGAAAAGCGTGTGGTTGCATCAAAGGTAGCTCTCTCCACTTTCTCTCATGCATAGATGAATGTTTGCCTTATCTTTGAATGTGTGTATGTGTGTTTTAAGCCATGAAAAGTTCTTCAGTATATGCATATGTATTATGGTACCATGATGTTGTATTATGTTTTCAAAAGATATTTTATATGCTTGCGTTGGTTTGCTTAAGTGTGGATAAGCCAAGAACCCTCTAGCCATGGTGAGGATGAGCCAAGAACCCTTGAGAATGGTTGAGATAAAGTCTAAAGTCTCCAAAGAGCACGCTTAGTTCAAGGCCTTTAAGAAAAAGGGTGAGGCAAGTCCAATAACCTTGAAAAGAATGAGTGAGGCTAATCCACTCACTTGGCAAGCCTATGTATGCTTTGTATGACTTGTTCAAATGCCAAGAATGCTTCTTGAGTGATCATACTTTCCATTATGCCCATGCATGCATTTTTAAGGCATGAATGACATTCTTTATGTGTGATTGAAAGGGAGATGAGCTATTGGAATTTTTTGATTCTCATCCCCTCCTTTCCAATGTCTTAACATGCTAGGTGGACCAAATGAGCAAGGTAATGTAAGCCACCAAATTGGGAGATGCAAGCTTGACAACAAAGTGCCTAGTTTTGTCTCTTTTGTAACCATACAAATGGCATATGATGTAATCCTATGACAAAATTGTTATGTAATCATTTGGACATGTGTAATTACCCAAATGTTTAATATATGTATAAGTTTTAATGCCAAATGAATGGTAATGTGCATTTTGGGTAGTGAATGACAATTTAAAGCTTATGGATTCTTGTGTATGACATGGGGTAAGAGAGTGAGTTTTTAATTTCTAAGTTTATACACCTTTGAAACAAGTTTAGTAGGCCATTTTGGTGCCTTCCCATGTGCTCAAGTGGCCATGGTTGTCTTAGGAGCTAAAATGGAGTATTTGGACCCTTTATAAGACTTAAAAATGACCATTTCACAACCCAATATCAAAATCTAACCAAATAAATGAATTTTCCCATGAAATTTGGCATGCATATAGATCTTATCTAGAGCTTTTTGGGAAACAAAGACTAGATTATTTAGAACTCTGTGGAATTGATTATGATTTTTCAAAGTTAGAATTTTTTTGCTGAACTGATGTAGACACTGTTCATTTGGTAAGTAGCTTGGGCTGTGTCATTTGAGGTCAAAATGATGTTCAATACTCATGAAATTTTACAAGAATAAACTAAACATGATAAGCTTTCCATGTCCACTAAAATCAGCCGAATTGGACTTCTAAGCATAGAGATATGAATTTTTAAAGTTGGAGGATAGTACTAGTAAAGATAGTCGCCCTCTGGTATTGTTCTATCAATTTATAGTGACTAACAATCTCTGTTGTAGTTTGGAATTATTTTTATCATAAGTAGACATCTGTAGCTTTATAAAATGGTAAAGTATGCTTGATTTTAATTTTTCTAAAATTAGTTATAATTTTTCAAAGTTTATGACAGTAACCTAGAAATTTAATCAATGGTGCAATTCAACCTGAGGCTACACTATTGATTTTCATGTATTTTATCCACTTGCACAAGTTCTAGGCCACTTTTGTAATGTCTGGTTTTTGTTAAACGATGGAAGTGAGCCCGTTTTCAAAGTAAGTCCCCCAAAATGAATTAGTTAAGGTGCTAAAAAATTTGAGTAACATTCTGGACTCCTAAAAATAAAAATTCTAGGCTCAGATGGAAAGAAAAATAGAGTTAGAATGAAGAAACAAATTTTGACGAAAATCTTATGAAACATAATGGCATTTTCATAATTTTGAGACAATTTTGGAATTCACACAAGAACACTTTTTAAATGAAAGTTTTGAATTTTTTGGGGTTCTTAGAGGCCCTGAAAATCATGGGAAGCCCCGAGACAGTTAAATCCCCTCTAGTGGACGTTTTCTAATATCGGTGTACCTGAACTTTAATACATTCATTCGAGAAGGTTTTAGCTTCGATTTGAGTGATTTCAAAGACATTTTACTAAATTAGGGACCTAAATTTTATAATAGAAAAATGGTTCTAAAAAAGGAGCTAAAACGAATGAGAAATGAAAATGCTAAGAATGAAGGGCAAAATAAGAATTTTTGAAAAGTGTTTCTTCCTCCCACCTATAAATAGGTGGTGCCCCACTCTCATACTCATATAACTTCATATTGTTTTGCCCAAATTTAGAGGAGAGAGCTAGGGTTTAGGCGCACCAAAGGGAGAGAAGAAGAAGGAGAAATCAAGGCAAAAAGGTATAGATTCTTGGTAGTTTTCTATGTTTTCTTCCATCCAAACCTCTTCTCCTCCATTCTCTTTTATTTCCTATGATTAAAATGAAGTTTACAAATATTTTTTAATGGATAAATTGAGGGGATATTTTAGGTTTAAAGAGAGGAGCTTGAAGAAGACACGATTCAAGTGAGAAAAAGCAAGAAAACAAGGTAATTTCTTCTTCCATGGTTGTTATCCCTTCCTCCTTTTCCTCCACCATTTCACCATAGTCATGAAACCCTAGGAGGGTTTGATGTTTAGGTAGAACAAAGGGTAATTCTTAGGAAGAAGGGTATGAAGACTAAGAATATGTAAAGAGAATTAACTAAAAACCATGAAATTTCATGATACAATTTCTAGGGTTTCAAGTGTTCCTTCCAAAATCTGATTTGATCTCTTAATTCCTATGCCTAAATAAGTGTTCGAATGAGCTCTTAAGTTCCCTAGAAGTCTCCCCATGTGCTTTCTCCATCAAGGAAACAAAGCAAAGTCCATGGTCTCGACCAAGAGAGGTTAGGGTAATTAGGGAGAATTTTAAATTTTTCTAAACCCATTTTTTAGTCATATATGATGAATGAATATGAGGGGAAGCCTTAGAAAAAATTTAGAAATCATAGAAAGTGAGATAGTGCCTTATGTTCCATAATATGACCTAAAAAAGCAACATGTAGTTAGGCTCTTGGTTTTGATTGTGTGATGACTCCAAGAGGCTTAAAAGGAGTCAAGAATAATACTTAAAAGGAAGGAATGGAACCTAGAATTTATTTGAGGGGTGTTGCTTCATTAGGTGCTTTCTTGGAAACATAAAGGGGTCAATGAGTCAAGCTAAAGTTTAAGCAAGTTGTATGGCCTTAGAATTTATTTTATAAACTTAATAAGCTTCCATAAATTATGTTCAAGCTAAGAGAAATCATTCCCACACCATTGTGTGTGTGAGGCCGAGAAAGGGAGCATTGATTTAAGAGAAAAAGTGTGTGTTTGCTTCCAAGGTAGCTCACTTCTCCTTCTCTCATATATGATTGTTTGCTTTACTTATCTTTGAATGTGTGTTTGTTTATTTCAAGCCATGAAAAATATTCTAGCATGAGCTCTTACTCCATGATACCATGATGATGCATTATTTTCTAAATGATGTTTATAATGTTTTTATTGGTTTGCTTGAGTGTGGTGAGGCTAAGAACTCTTAGCCATGGTGAGGATGAGCCAAGAACCCTAAAAAGTCTCCCAAAAGTGAGGTTGACTCCTAAGAGCAAGGTTGAGTCCAAAAACCTCTTAAAGAATAGGTGAGGTAAGTCTAAAATCCACAAGTAAATGGGTGAGGGCAATCCACTTGCTTGGCAAGCCTTTGTATGATATGTGTGACTTTTAAGTGTTAAAATTGCTTCTTGAATGATTGTACATATCCATATGCCATGCATGCATTTGTAAGATTTATTTTGCTTCCTTTATGTATGATGAAATGGGAGATGAGCTATTGAGATTCTTTTAATCTCATTCCCTCCTCTTCAGTGATCTAACATGTTAGGTGGACCAAGTGAACAAGGTAATGGAAGCCAACCACCTTGAAGATGAGAGGATGATATTAAAGTATTTGAATTTTGCTACTTTAAGGCCATATAAATGGAAAATGATGTAATCAATGATTGTATATGTACTATAATGTTATGAATATATGTAATTATGATAATATGTCATGTATAAATGGGATAATAGGTTATGTAACCATTATAATGTAATTTGAGTATGATATGGCAAATTAGTATCTTGTATGGCATTATGTAATTGTGTATAATTGTAAGTGGGATGGCCAAATTGAGATGTATGAGATTTGGGACCATTTGGGAAGTTCATACAAGTCCTAATTATGCTTTTAGACTTGGCAAAAAGGTACCAAACTTCAAGAAAAGCCATTTGGACATTTTGGTATCTTGTATGGAGTCAAAATTGACTATATTGGAATCCCATATCACTTTTTATCCAAATGAGTTCTTCTTAATCTAAGATCTAGCATGAAATTAGAGCTTGTTGAGAGATTTTTGGAATACTAAAGAACGAAATTTTTAGAGGTCTAGAGAATATTTGATGAATTTTCAAACTTGGCAAAAATTCTGGTTTTGGTCATGTCACTGTTCACTCAGGTCCAAAAATGAAATCTATCACACAAAGCCCCAATGATGTCCAATTGCCATGAAATTTTATATGGAAACAATATACATTTCCAATGACTTGTACCAACTAGAAGCACCTCATTTAGAGGTCTAAAGAAGGATATATGAGTTTTCAAAGAATCTATCCAGTACCAGGTGATCCAACTGACCTTAGGTACTATTTGATTAGGTTTCAAGGTCTGGGCGTACCTGAACTGGTCTGGAGTTATTTTTTTCCTCTAACTAACATCCACATATTTCTAGATTGTTATAATTTTTATAGATTAGATTTTTGTGAAATTAATTGGATATTTTTTAAATTTGTTGCGGAATTTTGTGACAGCACCAATGGACAGTCAAACCTCTGGACCATTTCGAATGTTAAACGTCTTCTGTGTTGTGTTTCATGGTCTGGATATATTTTTAGCATAAATTAGACATTGTAACTTTCTAGAATGGCCAAGAATTCATGATTTATATTTTTTTAGAATTGGTTATGATTTTCAAAGTTTGTGATAGAAATGAGAAAAATCTGGCTGAAATTATATATATGTATTTTATGCTTCCCTTTAGTTTCCACAAGATGTTGGCCACTTTTGATGATGCAAATGAGTTGTATTTATATAATTAAATATGAGAATCTGATGTATGAGCTCACATGATCCACGTGACACCAAACGAAATTTTTATACGCGACATAACGCTAAATAATGCATTATTTTAATACCATTTTTCTCATTCTCCTTGTGCAATTTATGATGTGAGACTTAGAAATGATAGGAAGCAAGCTAGAAATTATGATGTTACAACTTCCTGGGATGGTTATGAGTTGTATTTGTATAATTAAATATGAAAATGAGATGAATGAGTTCATATGGTCCATGGGACATCAAATGAAAAATTTATCGCTATGCAATGCAAATTTATTTATTATTTTTAATGCCATTCTTTTGCCTTCTTGTGAAATGCATGGGATAAGGCATGGAAATAGTATGAAATAAGCTAGAAAATTATGGCGTTATACTTTATTGGTATCAGAACAAAGGTTTAGGCTCTTGATGTGGGTTGTAGCTTATGTTTATGAGTTGACTTAATGTACATGAGTTATTTTTGGATGAATTGAGTGTGATGGTGGTAAATGTGTGTCCCTTTAATGCTAAAGTTTGCTATGATGTTTTAGAGCTATGGCGACACTAGGAAAGGTAGAAAGGCTCATGTAGATGATAGAGTCGAGCTTAGTGATCTAGTAGCTAGAGCCCTTCAGGCTATTATGGCTTGCCTTGATCAACAACAGGCTCTGATCACATAGTTACAAGAACAGCTTACTAAGAGAGATAGCTAGAGCCCTACATCTCCTCTTCCACAGCCACCATATCATTCAGATCATCCCAAGCATTCAAGGGTGACTCACCCAGATTCGTAACCATATATCTAGATAGTTGCTCTTACTCTACCAGCTCAGACACCTCTACCCTTGGAGTAGCCTGCTACTAGACAGATCATTATTCAGTTCAGAAAATTTAGGGCTCTCACCTTTGATGGTGAGATAAATACAAAGAAAGCTAAGCCCTAAATTATGTAGTTAAAGAAGATCTTTTGAGTAATGGAGTGTACGTCTGAGTAGAAAGCCACTATGGCTATTTTTCAACTAGAGAAAGAAGCAAATTATTGGTGAAGGGGCACTGAGCCTATTTTGAGGGTGAGAAACCTCTCGATTACTTGGGAGGCGTTCCTTCAGGCTTTTTATGAGAGATATTTCCCCAGCTCAGTTAGAAATGAAAAGGTGTCAGAGTTTGTACTCCTCAAACAGACAGAGGGGATGTCCGTGGACCAATATGTGACCAAATTTGTAGAGCTCTCTAAATATTCTTCATATTTATAGAGGCATGATGTTGAACTGATGGAGGTGAGCTAGGAGACTTGAAAGAGCTTAAACAAAATCAATAACTTTGAAACAAAATGGGTGGATGTGACTCTAAAAGATGGCTAACAAAAGACCCATTGCAAGGTATAGGAGGCCCAATGACAAGATCAAGAGCCAAAGCTATGAAGGAGGCCTTGAATGGAGTGATCCAAAAGGCAATGGACTTGGAGTCCATATTCTTAGCTGAATGTGAACCCCAAAAGGAACAAAATAGCATAAAGATTATTTCATATCTACAAGATGCTAGCCTAAGCCCAAAAGGAGCTTAATTGAAAGAGCCTAGCCATTTCTTTTAGTTTTATTTTGTTTTAATTTAATTTTTTCTATTTCAAATTTTTAGCTTTATTAGGCACCATTCTTGGTGAATTTGTCTAAAATTAAATTTCTTTTATTTTCTCACCATGTAAAAGGAGCCACCTATGAGTTATTTTGTGTTTAGGGTTTTATTTTTCAAAGTCCCATATAAGGCCCACTTGTACTCCAAGAATTGGAGATTGAATGAATTATCATTTTTTTAGAATCATTTCTGACTTGTGAGGTTTCTCTTGTGGCCTTTGTGTGTTGGGAAAAATCTTTGACTTATCAAATGGGTGGTTCCTTTGTGGTGTCCTGGATTAGGATTCTAAGAAATGGGTTTTCTTAGGGTTCAATTCCATTGACCGACATCTCTTTTTCTTCTTCTTCTTCATTCGCTCCTTTCTTTGTTCTTCGTTGCTTGTTGTCCATATCTGTGTTTTTGCTTGTTTATGTGTTGCAGCCAAATTCTGATCACTTATTTATGTCATTTGGGGCTCCTAGAATGGGTTTCTATGGGGTCTCACATCATCTGGTATTAGAGCCTGGTTAAGGTTGGTCTCATCCACTTTTTTCTTGTTCTTTTTCCTTATTTCATTTGATTCATGTCTGTTCATCATTGTCTTTCATGCAGCTATTTCTTGTGTTTTCCTTCATGTTTCTAGATGTGTGATAGGTCTTTTTCGTGTCTTAAAATCCCTTCTTTCTTATTAATTTGGAATTGCATCGATCTGATTTTTCTATAGCAAATTATAACCTTTTACTTTTGTGTGCGTCTATCTATATCTTCAAAGCTTTGTGATCTATTTCCAGATTTCAGTACCTTTGAGATTAAAAAGAAAAAAAGTACATTGAAGTGAAAAAAGAAAAAGGAAAAGAAAAGAAAAGAAGGAAAAGTTGCCCCAAAAAAATGAAAAAGTAGCAAAAAAAAAAAAAAAAGAAGTCAGAATCTGTAAAAAAGAAAGTTATGCTAGAAATTGCAAATTTTGAATTCTTGACTTCAATTGCAATTGCTAAAGATCCTTTATTCTTGGAATTACCATTTCTAATTCCTTGAGTTGATCTGGTCATTAAATGTCATATTGTGCACAATTCATAAAAGGAAATTTCATTCATTCACCTTGTTCTAAATTTCAAATTTCTGGTTGCTTCATTACTGATTTCATATTCCAATTTCCTTTCCATCCTTTCTTCTTGATAATTAATCATTTAACCATTTGTTCTCTCATAATATGCCACACACCATTGGTTCCATAAATTCATTATCTTCATTTCCTTTCCGAGTCACTTGCTATATTTTCCATTAGCCGCACCTATGTTTTTTTTTTCAAATGTTGGACTTTTGTTGTCTCTTTGAGAACTTTGCATCTTGGATTCTAATTTGAGATTGCCACTTCATTTGCTACTTCTTTTGATTTTTTGGATTAAATTTAGTACATTATAGGAAGCAAGTTGAGAGGAAAAAGGCAAGAGTGTTTTCATCATTGTAAAAGCCATTAAAGTATGAAACACAAGTGAATTGGCATCATTTAAAGTGAAACATGTGAGGAGTGGTTAAGTCCATTTTCTTGCTATTCACTAACATTTTAGGTGCCAATCATGTCTGAAAGTGAAGATAACCAAGTTGATCTTAAATTGTTCATCAAATCTCATTTGTACATGATATAGTAGCATAATTACACATGTTCATAAGGTCATAGGACATACACAATAATGGGTTACAACATTTGCCACTCATATGGCCATAAAGAAGCAAAATCTATGCAAATAGTTGTCAATCTCTTATCTTCCATATAGTTGGCTCCTATTACCTTGTCTACTTGGTCCACCTAGCATGTTAGAACATTAGAGATAAGGGAATGAGATTCAAAGAATCCCAAAAGCTCATTAGATGAGTAGTGTCGCACAACCCTCAAAATAAAACTAGGTTGGATTAAATTTTATAGTTAGTGGCACAACCTAGGTCATTTTTCTTGGAAATGGAATTCAATGTGTAATTAGGTTTTTAAGTGTTAAAAGATCCTAGAACTACCTAAATTAAGGGGGTTTTTGATCTAATTAAACTAAGTAAAATGAAATTGAATTAAAATGACTAACTACCTAATTGTATGAGTTATGAGGTGAATGATGGACTTGTGACTAGCTTTGGATTCATCCCTTGGTAACCACTATCCTTATCCTAATCCAATTGTAATTAATTTTAGTCAAAGAATTCCTAATTGTGTTCATGGTAAAGCATCTTGAATTACCATTCCAGATTCAAGAGATTAATAATCTAATGTTGACTTGAAACCTTAACCCCACACTAAATTGTCAATTCTTGTCTTTAAGATTAATGAACACTCAATTTGATTGATTAATCGATTAATTAGCCTTTGAATCATCACCCTAAGATATTTAATTAACTAACAAAACACTAAGGAATCCTTAAATCAAACAATCAAGCACATAATCTCACTCATGCATTTCATCGAACACCTTGATGACATACATAGGAAATTAGAGAATAATGAAAAAAATTCAATGTTTAATCAAATCAATTAATCAACAAAAAAATTTCCTAATTAGTGTCTAATCAGCCATTAATTACAATTACACAAATTCCTAATCAAATACATTCTTAACCAAGATAATATAAGAAAAGAAAAATGCTAGAAAATAAGAGAATCTTAGCCTAAAATTCATTTATCTCTATGGATTCAAGCTTCTCCAGGGTTGTTCTTCCAAGCTAGTCATAGATGGAGCATTAAAGCTTTATTTGATGGAGATGGAAGATTGATGGAAGATGGAATGAAGCTATGGTGTGGTGTGGAGTGTGTTCTCTGTATGCGAATGATGATAGATGAATGTATTCGATGGAATTGCGTGGCTCCCTTTTAGATGAATGGATTTAATGCCCTTAATTAAAAATCACATGCCTATCATGTGCTTCATCTATTTTTTTTGAGTCCACGAGCTCAACCTCTTCTTTTCGTGTGTCATGCTTAGCCCATTTACATAGTGATGCATGAATGGAATGGCTCTAGCTCTCACATGTTTTGCCTGTCCTCACTAAAACTCACGTGTTTTCTTCATCATAATAACATGCCTGCACAGTCAGCTCTCAATTCTTGTGATTCTCCTTGAACAGCTTCTTTACATAGGCTCTTCTTATTCTCAGCTCCATATATTTTCCACGTAAAACTCTTTTCCTTAATCAAATGTGCATGCTCGTTTTAACATCCAATTTTTTGGAAACGAGAGAAAATGCGAGAAATTTAAACATACGATTTCTTCGTAAATGAACGAAACTCACCAGATACAAAAGAAAGTCCCCTAAAATGACTTAGTTAAGGTCCTAACAAATTTGAGAAGCATTCTAGACTCCTAAAAATGAGAATCTCAGGCTCAAACAAAAAGAGAAACAGGACTAGAATGAGAAACTCAATTTGACGGAAAACTTACGAAATGTAATGGCATTTTCATAATTTTGAATAAATTTTAGAATTTATATAGGAGGACTTTTTAAATGAAAGTTTTGAGTTCTCCAGGGTTCTCATAGGCCTTGAATACCATGGAAAGCCCTAGGACAATTAAATCCCCTCCGGTGGACGTTTTCCAATATCAGTGTACCCGAACTTTGATAAATTCGTTCGGGAAGGTTTTAACTCTGATTTGATTGATTCCAAAGGCATTTGACTAAATTAGGAACCTAAATTTTATAATGGAAAAGACAACTTTAAAAAAGGAGCTAAAACGAAGGAGAAATGAAAATGCCAAGAACGAAGGGCAAAATAGAAATTTTTGAAAAGTGTTTCTTCCTCCCCCTATAAATAGGTGGCGCCTCACTCTCTCCATCATTTAGCTTTAGATTATTCTGCCCAAATTTAGAGAAGAAGCCCCAAGAGAGTGGCACCAAGGGAAGAAGAAGAGGAGAAGAAATTCAAGCTTTAAGGGATAATTTCTTGGAGTTTTTCATGCTTTCTTCCATCCAAACTTCTTCTCCCCCATTCTCCTTTGTTTCCTTTGATTAAAATGAAGTTTACAAATCTGTGTTAAGGGCGAAAGTTAAGGGAAATTTCGGATTTGAAGAAAGGAGCTTGGAGAAAGAAAGATTCAAGTGAGAAAAAGCAAGAAAATAAGGTAATTTCTCCTCCCATGGTTGCTACCTTTAGTTCCCCTCCTTCTCCATTTTGCCTAACCTAAGAAACCCTAGGAGGATTTGATTTTTAGGCAGAACAAAGGGTGAATCTAAGGAAAAAGGGTGTGGAGATTAAGAATATGCAAAGGGAATTAACAAAAAGCCATTAGATATCAAGATGCAATTTCCAGAGTTTCAATTGCACCTTGTAAAATCTGACTTTGTATGATGATTCCTAGGCCTAAATAAGAGTTTAATTGAGCTCCTAAGATTTCTAAGAGGCTCCCCACATGTATCTTCCCTTGAGAAAACAAACCAAACTCCGTGGAAGCCAAAAATGTTCATTGTCTCGAGCAAGAGGGGTTTCATAGCTAGGGAGAGTTTTAAATTTTTCTAAGCCTATTATTGAGTCATATATGATGAATGAAAATGAGGGGAGGCCTTGGGAAAAATTTAGAACCCATAGAAAGTGAGTTAGTGCTTTAGGTTTCATATTATGACCTAAAGAAGCAACATGTAGTTAGGCTCGTAGTTTTAATTGTGTGATGACTCCAAGAGGCATAAAAAGAGTCAATAATCATATTTGAAAGGGAAGAATGGAGCCTAGAATTTATTTAAGGGGTGTTGCTTCATTAGGTGCATTTATGGAACCAGAATGAGGTTTATAGATCAAGCTAGAGTTCATGCAAGTTATGTGGCTTTAGAATTGATTCCATGAACCTAATTGGCTTCTATAAATTGTGTTTAGGCTAAGAGAAATCATCCTCACACTTTTTTGTGTGTGTGGCCAAAAGAGGGAGCTTAGATTCAAGAGAAAAAGTGTGTAATTGTGTCCAAGGTAGCTCTCTCTACCTTCTCTCATGCATGATTATTTGTTTTACTTGTCTTTGAATATGTGTATGTGTGTTTTAAGCCATGAAAAGTATTCTAGCATTATTTTATATGCCATGGTACCATGATAATGCATTATGTTTCTAAATGATATTTATGATGCTTGCTTTGGTTTGCTTGAGTATGGTGAAGCCAAGAACCCGTAGCCATGGTGTCAAGATTGGTTGAGACAAATTAAAGAGTCTCCTAAAAGGGAGGTTGACTCCCAAGAGCATGGTTGAGTCTAAGAACCTCTTAAAGAATAGGTGTGGCAAGTCTAAAATTCACAAGTAAATGGATGAGGCCAATCCACTTGCTTGGCAAGCGTTTGTATGTTATGTATGACTTGCTCAAGTGTTGAAATTGCTTCTTGAATGATTGCACATGTCCATATGTCATGCATTCATTTATAAGACTTGTTTTGCATCCTTTATGTATGATTAAATAGGAGATGAGCTATTGGGATTCTTTGAATCTCATTCCCTCCTCTCCAATGTTCTAATATGATAGGTGGACCCAAAGAGCAAGGCAATGGGAACCAACCACATGAGAGATGAAGGAGTGACATTAAAATGTGGAAATTTTATTACGTTAAGGCCATAAGAATGGCATATATTGTAATCCATGATTGTATATGTCTTATGAAGTCATGAACATGTATAAATATGTTGATGTGTAATGTATAAGTGATAAATTATGGCATGAGAATATTAGAATGTAAAATGAGCTTGTTATGTCAATGTGGCTTCTTGAATGATATTATGGAAATGTGTATAAGTGTGAGTGAGATGGCCAAAGTGAAATACACGAGGGTTGGGACCATTTAGGCAGCTTACACAAGTCCTAATTATACTTTAAGACTTGCCCAAGAGGTGCCAAAATCCAAGAAAAGCCATTTGGACATTTTGGTATCCCATATAGAGCCAAAATTGACCAATTTATAATCCTATGTCACTTTTTGTCCAAATGAGCTCTTCTTGATCTGAGATTTGGCATACAATTAGAACTTGTTGAGAGATTTTTGGGAAGTTAAAGAACATAATTTTTGGAGGTCTACAAAAATATTTAATGAATTTTCAAATTTGGCAAATTGTCTAGTATTGGTCATGTCACTGTTTACTCAGGTCTGAAAATGAAATCTATCACATTGGGCTCAAATGATGTCCAATTATCATGAAATTTTATACATAGAAACTAGACATTTCCAGTGACTTGTGCCAACTAGAAGCACCTCATTTGGATGTCTAAAGAGGGAGATATGAATTTTCAAAGAATCTGTCCAGTATTAGGAATTCCACCCGACCTCAGTTACTGTTTGATTGAGTTTTACTGGCTATGCCTAAACCGGTATGGAGTTATTTTTCCCCTCTATCTAACATCCATATATTTTTATATTGATATCATTTGCATAGATTGGATTTTTTTGGAATTAATTGGATATTTTTGAAGTTTGCTGTAGAATTCTGTGACAGCATCGGTGGACAGCCTGGCCTCTGGACCATTTCACACGTCAAACATCCTCTGTGTTAGATCTTATGGTCTAGAAATATTTTTATTATAAAGTAGACATATATAGATTTCCAAAATGGCCAAGAATGCATGATTTCGATTTTTTTAGAATTAGTTATGATTTTTCAAAGTGTTGACAGAAATGAGCAAAAATCTGGTCAACAATGAATATGTATATTTCATGCTTCCCTTCGAGTTCCTTGAGATGTAGGCCACTTTTGAACTCACATGATCCACATGACTCCGAATGAAATTTTTTTATACGACGCAATGCTAAAATAATCAATATATTTATTGCCTTTTTCTTTGAGAATTTTCATGATTTATGGAATTGAGTTCTTTAAAGGCATGAGATGAGCTAGAAATTATGGTGTTACACTCGTGGCTTCATTCATAAAATTTGTGGCTGTGGCTTATGTAGCTTCTTGAATTATTCACACGAGTCCTTTTCCACAAGCTCATGATTTCCTACATCAGAATCTGCATGCATGTATCTTCCTCTGTTCAAGCCATCACGCCAGGGCCTTCCTTCTCCTCTATTTTTGCTATGCGTTGAACTAGTAGCTTATCTGTTCAGCTTATTCCACGTTCTCTAGCTCATACCTCATCCTCTCAAGCTTCTTCTTTTCACGTAAAACCCAAGACTTCTTCTTGCTTCATGTACCCAAGTTGAAGTTTGAATGCCAACCCTTATTTAAGTGAAGATGGAGGAGAAAGCTACGTGCAAGTGCTTGACCTGTGAACATGAGTAGAGGTCTAGACAAATGGAGTGAATGGACAAGTGTGTGGATGAAGTGAGCTTGTAAACGAAGAGAGGACTGGATGTGGATGTGGCCTCATGGTTCTATTCACTTTGTGTGTATGTTTTGCTCTATATAAACCATAGCTTCTTCCCTATCTTTCCCAGCTAGAAGTAAATGAATGCAGCTCTCCAAACACATCCATGAAGTGAGCTTGTAAATGTAGATGAACTCATGCTACTTCTCCTTTGTTCAACCACATTCAACTTGAGCCAATCTCCATGCTTCCATTCATTTCAAGGGGCTGCGTTAAGTGTAGAGTGTGTAAGCATATGGAATGGAGAAACCCTTGCCTCTCTTCATGAAATTCCCTAAAAACAAATAAAATAAAATAAAATGAATGGAAATAATTAAGTAAGAACAAATTACAAAATTATTTAAAAAGAGATTTATGTATTAAAAATTTAAAATTTTGTAAATTAATTCCTAAATTGCAAATATGGCTAATATTTTGTAAATTAATTCCTAAATTGCAAATATGGCTAAATCCATTAAGCCATATTTATTATTAAAATGCCTAAGTTAGGAGAATTAAAATATATAAAAATCATACTTATCACTCATCTCACATTTCAACCATACATAAAGTATGCAAACCAAGTCTTACAAATGCATGCATGGACATATTGAATAACATGAACATTCAAGAAGCAATCTTGGCATATGAGTAAGCCATACAAGGCACCCATAGACTTGCCAAGTAAGTAGATTAGCCTTACCCATTCACTTATGGATTTTGGACTTGCCTCATCCATTTTCTCAAGGAGGTTTTAACTCAACCTCATTCTTGGGAGACACTTTACTTTGTCTCAACCATTTCTAAGGGTTCTTGGCTCATCCTCACCATGGCTAAGAGTTTTTAGCTTTTCTACACTTAAGCAAACCTAAGTAAACATAATAAACATCATTTAAAAATATAATGCATCATCATGGTATCATAGAATAAGAGCTCATGCTAGAACACTTTTATAGCTTAAAACACACATACACACATTCAAAGACAAGTCAAACATACATTCATGCATGAGAGAATGAGGAGTGAGTTACCTTTAGTGCAACCATACACTTTTCTCCTTGGATTTGCTCTCTCTTCCTTGGCCTCACACACACAAAGGTGTGGGGTTGGTTTCTCTTGGCCTAAGCACAATTATGGAAGCCAATTAGGTTTATGAAATTAATTCTAAGGCCACACATCTTCCTTAAACACTAACTTGGTCTATTAACCCTCTTATAGTTCTAAGAATCCACCTAATGAAGCAACACTCATCAAATGAATTCCAGGCTCCATTCTTTCCTTTCATTTATGATTCTTGACACCTATTAAGCCTCTTGGAGTCATCACACAATTAAAATAAAGAGCCTAACTACATGTTGCTTCCTTAGGTTATATTATGGAACATATAAGGTCATCTCACTTTCTATGGTTTCTAATTTTTTTCTAAGGTTTTCGCTCATCTTCTCTCATCATATATTACTCAAAAATGGGCTTAAAAAAATTTAAAACTCTCCCTAGGTGTCTCATCCCCTTTAGGCTGAGACTAGGTAGCATTTGGCCCCCATGGAAGTTTGATTTGTTTTCTTGATGGAGGATGCACATGGGAAGACTTCTAGGGATCTTAGGAGCTCATTTAAACACTCATTTAGACCTAGGAACAATTACATCAAATTAGATTTTCAAGGGAGCTCATGAAACCCTAGGTTTGCTATCTTGAAAATCAATGGCTTTTACTTGAATTTCCTTACATATTCTTACTCTCCTCCCTTAAATTCATAGAATTCACCCTTGGTTAAATTCAAGCCCTCTTGCAACTACATATATGAGGTGAAATTGGGAGAAAGAGGGGGAAGGAATAGCTACCATGGGATAAAGATTTTACCTTGTTTCCTACTTCTTCTTGCTTGTTTCTCACTTTCCTTGGCCTCCTATCTTCAAATCCAAAATTTTTCCTTTTGTTCTACCCTCAAAATGGCACTAAAAACCTTAATAAAATCATTAAAAGAAAGAGGAGGAGGAGGATAAGAAGTTCGGTGAAGGAAAGTGTTTGAAAAACCAAAATTTTCATACCTTTCTTGCCTTGCTTTTCCTCTTCTTCTTGCCTCCTCTTTTGCACCATTTTCCTTGCTCTCCCTTTTGTTCTTGGGCAGAAATAAGGTCGGTTCTAAGAGGGAAAGAAAGAGAGTGTGATTTAAGGAAGGGCTTCTTGAAGTTTCTTTTTCAAAAATTTCAATTTTGCCCTTCATTTTTGGCATTTTCGTTTCTAACTTGTTTTAGGTCCTTTTTGAGAACCATCTTTTCCATTATGAAATTTAGGTTCCCAATTTAGTAAAATGCCTTTGAAATCACTCAAATTAGAGGTAAAACCTTCCTGAATGAATCCATCAAAATTCGGGTACATCGACATTGGAAAACATCCACCGGAGGGGTTTTAACTAGATCAAACCTCCAAATGAGGTGATCTTGATGGCCACAGAAAGCTTATAACCTCTAGTTTATTCTTGTAAAATTTCACATACATTGGACACCATTGGACTATTGGATGACACAGAAAACAAAATGATCATATAAACAGTACATACACCAACACAATAGAAAAATCCTAACTTTGAAAATTCATAATTAATTCTGTAGAGCTCCGATTTTCTTGCACTTTAGCTTTTCAAAAATATCTCAATGAGCTCTACATGTCCACCAAATTTCATTGGAAGATTCATTCTTTTGGTCAGTTTGTGCTATAGGGTTTCGGTTTGGTCATTTTTATGGTTTCAACTAGCATCAAAGTGTCTAAATTTTCTTCCTAAGCTTGTGTGGCCACTTGAGCAGGTGGGATTACACCAAAATGACATTTTAAACTTGTCTCAAAGGTGCACAAACTCTGAATTTGGTACCATTCTATGTCCAATTTGCATTATAACATTCGCATAACACAAATTCTCATTTGTGCATGATACATTAGCATAATTACATATGTTCATGGGGTTATAGGTCATATACAATAATGGATTACAACATTTTCCACTCATATGTCCATGGAGAAGCAAAATCCATGCACTTTGATGTCATACTCTCATCTTCCAAGTTATTAGCTCTTGTTACCTTGTTCTCTTGCTTTACCTGGCATGTTAGAACATTGGAGAGAAAGGAGGGAGATTCAAAGAATCCCAATAGCTCATCCCCCTTTCAATCACACATAAAGTATGCAAACTAAGTCTTACAAATTTATGCATAAGCATATTGACATGTGAAATCATTCAAGAGACATCTTTAACATTTGAACAAATCATACATAGCATACATAGGCTTGTCAAGTAAGTAGATTAGCCTGACCCATTCACTTGTGGATTTTGGACTTACCTCACCTATTTCTTTAAGAGGTTTTTGACTCAACCTTACTCTTAGAAGTCAACCTCACTCTTAGGAGACTTTTTACTTTGTCTCAACTAATTTCAAGAGTTCTTAGCTCATCCTCACCAAGGCTAGAGGGTTCCTGGCTTCTCCAGACTCAAGTAAACCCAAGCACACATATTAGATATCATTTGAAAGCATAATGTAACATCATGGCGCCATGGAATAAGAGCTTATGTTAGAATACTTCATAGCTTAAAACACACATACACAAATTCAAAGATAATGTAAGCACACATTTATACATGAGAGAAGGTGGAAAGAGCTACCTTGCTTGCATTTACATACTTTTTCCTTAAGCCTTGAGTCTTTTCCCTTGAACTCACACACCCAAGGAGGTGGAGATCATTTCTCTTGGCCTAGACATATCATATGGAAGCCAATTATACTTTTGAATTAAATTCTAAGGCTGTATATTCACTAGAAAAGCTAGGTGACTCATAAGGCTTTTTTTTGGTTCCACAATGCACTTAATGAAGCAACCTTAAGAAAACATCATCTTGGCTCCATTCTATCTATTGATTTATGATTCTTGACTCCATTTAAACCTCTTGGAGTCATCACACAATTAAATCAAGGAGCCTAGCTAGGTGTTGCTTCTTTAAGCCATAATATGGAACATACAAGGCCATCTCACTTTCTTTGGTTTCTAAAATTTTTCTAAGGCTTCCTCTCATACTCTCCCATCATACATGACTCAAAAATAAGCTTAGAACAAATTAAAACTACCCCTAGGTGCTATTTCTACTCTAGGTTGAAGCATACTCTTCTTGGCATCCTTAGAGTTTCTTTGCTTCCTTTGATGGGAGAATCATGTAGGAAGCTCTCTTGGTGTCTTAGGATGCATGTAAACACTTAAATATCATAAAATATGGCTAGGGTTCAAGGTAGAGTTCAAGGTGCAATCAAAACCCTAAATTTTATAACTTGCGTTCTAAAGCTCTCTTTTCAATTCTAGTTGTATATTCTTAATCCTCACACTCCATAACTTTTGGTTCCATCAAGAACACATAAAAAAAACTCTCCTCCTCATTTTTCCTCTTTAGACTGAAGCTTAAATGGCTTGGAAATACAAGATTTTACAAGTGTTTCAAGTGAAGTCTTACCTTAAAACGGAGCTCTCTTCGCTTAGATTATTTTTCATCTATTAATTTCTTGGAAAGAGTTCCTTTTAGCTTGAGTTAGACCTAAATCTTTAAGGTTTCAAGAAAAGAAAACCACCATTAGAGAGATCTTAGAGAGAGGAACAACTTTCCAAACTGGCGCGGGATGAAACGAGGTTGTTTACTTACCTAAACAGAAGCTTAAACTTCTTCTCTCTCTCTTCTATTAATGTCATGCCATGGCTGCCCATTTTTCTACAAATGGAAGCTTGAAAAAGGTGATGAGGTGTAATCTTACTTAAGAAGCCTCTTTTATAATTTTTTAAAATGACCATTTTGCCCCTATGTGCCTATTTGCTCCGTTTAGGCTCATTGTAACTTCTTTTTTAGAACCATCTTTTCTATCATAAAATTTAGGTCCTTTAATTCATAAAATGCCTTTGGTTTCATCCAAATTGAATTTAAAACCCTCTAAAACAATCTGGTCAAAGTTTGGGTCAACCGACATTAGAAAACGTCCACCGAAGGAGTTTTTATTGTTCTGGGGCTTCCCATAGTTTTCAAGGCCTCTGAGAACCCTAGAGAACTTAAAACTTTCATTTAGAAAGTCTTCCTATGTGAATTCCAAAATTTACTCAAAATGACGAAAACCCCCTTACGTTTCGTTAACCTTTTGTTCAAATTCGTTTTTTCATTCTAGCTCTATTTTTTTTTTCCGTCTGGCCCTGGGATTCTCATTTTTAGGAGTTTAGAATGCTTCCTAAATTTTTGGGACCTTCCCTAAGTCATTTCGGGAGACTTGTTTTTGTATCTGGTGAATTTCATTCGTTTATGGAGAAATCATATATTATGTTTCTCGCATTTTCTTTCATTTTCAGAGAACTAGATATTACAAATGTAAGCACAACTTTCAATATGGCTAACCTTTCTCTCTTTGATGTTGCATATTCGAAGGCGAATCCTTTTCAGAAGGGAAGGAATGATGGTGGTGAGCTAGGAGACTTGAAAGAGCTTGAACAAAATCAAGAACTTGGAAACAAAAGGGGTGGACGTGACTCTAAAAGATTGCTAACAAAAGACCCATTGCAAGGTATGGGAGGCCCAATGACAAGATCAAGAGCTAAAGCTATGAAGGAGGCCTTGCATGGAATGATCCAAAAGCTAATGGACTTAGAGCCCATATCCAAAAGCTATTATTTTTGCTTTGGATAAGTTTATATCTTATTCGCTTAATACTAAAGTGATTGCTTTTTATTGATCATATAGCCTTGACGTACTTGATGAAGAAGCTTAATGCAAAGCCAAGATTGATTAGATGGATGCTTTTATTTCAAGAGTTTGATATTGACATTTAGGATAATGTGGAGCTGAAAACTTAGTAGTAGACCATTTGAGCATAATTACCTATTGATGATGATTTACCTAATGAGCATTTATGTGCTGTGCATAGTTTCTACCCCTGTTATGTTGACTTAGTGAATTATCTAATTGCTTCTAAATTGCCTATTGATTTGAATATACATTAGTTGAATAAGTTTAGGAGTGAAGCTAGGTATTATATTTGGGATGATCCATACTTGTGGAGACTATGTAGCAACCAAGTGATTAGATGTTGTGTGCCTGATATAGAATTTGATTCTATTTTAAAATTTTGTCACACACTTGCATGTAGAGGTCACTTCAGTCCAAAATGCACAACTAAGAAGGTTCTAGATAATGGATTGTATTGGCCTACTTTATTTTGTGATGCCTTTGATTTTTGTAAAAGATGTGTCAGGTGTCATCAAACAGGTAGCATATCTAGGAGAAATGAAATGCCACAGCATCCCATTTTGTTTTGTGAAATCTTTGATATGTGGGGCATTAACTTTATGGGACCTTTTCCTACTTCTTTTGGTTTTGCATACATTTTATTGGCCATTGATTATATTTCGAAGTGGGTGGAAGCAAAACCCACTAGAACTAATGATTCTTTTATGGTTGTAAAGTTTGTTTGCTCTCATATTTTCTACAAGTTTGGTATCCTAGAGCTATTATCAGTGACTAGGACACTCATTTTTGTAATCAGAGTATGCAAAGCTTGCTTAGCAAGTATAGTGTTATGCATAAGGTAGCTACTCCATATCACCCTCAAGCAAATGGCCAGGCAAAGATTTCTAACTAGGAGGTGAAGCAAATTTTGGAGGAAATAGCGCAGCCAAATAAGAAAGATTAGAGCAAGAGGTTAGATGATGCACTTTGGGCCTATAGGACTGCCTACAAGACTCTTATTGGCATGTCACCTTATCGGCTGGTATTTAGGAAAGCTTGTCACTTACTGGTAGAAGTGGATCACAAAGCTTACTGGGTTGTGAAGAAATGTAATTTGGATTTGAATGGAGTGAGGTCTCATAGAAAATTCCAACTCCAAGAGCTTGAAGAGATCTAGTTGGAGGCCTATGATAATGTAAGGATCTATAAAGAAAAGACAAAGGCATTCCATGACAAGATGATTACAAGAAAGGAGTTTTAGTTGGCCAAAAAATTTTACTTTTTAAATCCCGCTTAAAGTTTATGCCAGGTAAGCTTCGTTCTAAATGGGAAAGTCTATATGTAGTCTCTAATGTTTTCTCTTTTAGTGCAGTTGAGCTTTTGGATGAGCAAATGAGAGCTAAATTCAAAGTTAATGGACATAGGCTTAAGCATTTTCATGAAGGAGTTCCAAAGGATGACAAGGAGGAGCTCCAACTTCATGACCCACCCTGATTACTCAGTTGTACCCTTTCCCTTTCCCTTTTTATATTGTGTTGTCTTTTTGTTGATTGGATTGTGTGCTGGCATTAAGGACAATGCAGTGTTTAAGTGTGGGGGATGCAAATAAAATTTTTAGTTCTGTTTTGTTTTGGTTAGTTGATTTTTCTAGGTTTTTAGTCTTTTGTTTCACTTTTGAAGTTTTGTGTTGCTTTTTAGTTTTTAAAAAAATCTTGTTTTTGGTAGAAGTTGCAAGTTGAGATGATCATAGCTTGGATTTAGTTTGACATGAAAAGTAATGGATTTTATGTTTTAATTCAAGTGAAGTGGCAATGTGTAACACCATATTTACTAAGCTCATCTTACCTTATTTCTAAGTTCCTTTCCTTGGATCATACAAGTTTACCAAGGAAAAAACATTAAAAATATTCCTTAAATTGCGTTGTCATAGGTAAAATTTTTATTTGGTGTCCCGTGTAATGTTCAATTTTCGTTAAGATGATGAAAACAGACTCATTTTCAAAGTAAGTCCCTTGAAATGAATTAGTTAAGGTCCCAAAAAATTTGAATAACATTCTAGACTCCTAAAAATAAGAATTCTAGCCTCAGACAAAAGAAAAAAAGGAGCTAGAATGAAGAAACAAATTTTGACGGAAACCTTACGAAACATAATGGCATTTTCGTAATTTTGAGAAAATTTTGGAATTCACATAGAAGGGCTTTTTAAATGAAATTTTTGAGCTCTCCAGGGTTCTCAGAAGCCCTAAACACCATGGGAAGCCCCAGGACAGTTAAATCCCTTCCGATGGATGTTTTCCAATGTCGGTGCACCCGAACTTTGATGGGTTGGTTCGAGAAGGTTTTAGCTCTGATTTGAGTGATTCCAAAGGCATTTTATTTAATTGGGAACCTAAATTTTGTAATGGAAAAGATAGTTCTCAAAAAAGAGCTACAACGATGGAGAAACAAAAATGCAAATTATGAAGGGTAAAATTAGAATTTTTGAAAAAGTCACTTTCCTACTCCTATATATAGGTGGCACCCCACTTTCTCCCCTATTTGGAATCAAAAAATTTTGCATAATTTCAGAAGAGGGAGCTAGGGTTTTGGGTGTACCAAGGGAAGAAGAGAAGGAGAAGAAATTCCAAGCTAAAGGTATGTTTTCATAGTTATTTTTCATGCTTTTCTTCATCCACACCTCCTCTCCTCCCTTCTCCTTTGTTTCCTTTGATTAAAATGAAATTTATAAATCTGATTCAAGGGAGAAATTCAAGGGAAATTTTGGGTTTGAAGAGAGGAGCTTAGAAAAAGCAAGATTCAAGCCAAAGTAAGCAAGGAAACTAGGTAAAATTACATCCTATGGTTGATGCTTTCACCCTCCCTTCTTCTCCATTTCACCTAACCCTAGGAGACATAGGAGGATCTGATTTTCATGCCCAATCAAGCATGAATCTTAGGTATTTGAGGGAGAAGAATAAGAATATACAAAGAAAACAATAAAATAACTATTAGATTTCAAGATGCAAATTCAAGTGTTCCTTCCAAATTCTGATTTTGCATGATGATTCTTAGGTCTAATTAAGAGTTTAAATGAGTTCTTGAGACCTCTAAGATGCTCCCCACAAGCTTCCTCTTTCAAGAAAACAAAGCACACTCCAAGGAGCCTTAAACCATGCATAGTCTTGGCCAAAGCATATTCATATAGCTAGGGAGAGTTTTAAATTTTTCTAAGGCCATTCTTGAGTCATATTTGATAAATGAAAATGAGCAGAGGCCTTGGAAAAATTTAAAACTCATAGAAAGTGATTTGGTGTCTTAGGTTCCATATTATGACCTAAAGAAGCAACATGATATTAGGCTCCTTGTTTTAATGGTGTGATGACTCCAAGAGGCTTAAAAGAAGTCAAGAATCATATTTGAAAGGAAAGAATGGAGCTTAGAAATTATTTGAGGGGGTTGCTTCATTAGGTGCAATTATGGACCATAATGGGGTTTATAGAGCAACTTAGTGTTTAAGCAAGTTGTGTGGCCTTAGAATTTGTTTCATGAACCTAATTGGCTTCCATAAATTGTATCTAGGCCAAGAGAAACCATCTCCCCAAGTTTGTGGGTGTGTGGCCGAAAGAGGAGGCTTGAATTCCAAAGAAAAAGTGTGTAATTGTGTGCAAGGTAGCTCTCTTCACCTCCTCTCATGCATGGATATGTGTTTAGCTTGTCTTAGAATGTGTGTATGTAGATTTTCAAGCCATGAAAAGTATGCTAGCATGATTTCATATGCCATGATTCATGATGACATATTTTGTTTTCAAATGAGTGTATGATGTTTGTTTGAGTTTGTTTGAGTGTGGAGAGGCCAAGAACTCTTAACCATGGTGAGGATGAGCCAAGAACCCTTAGAATTAGTTAAGATAAAGTAAAGAGTCTCCCAAAAGCAAAGTGGACTCCCAAGAGTATGGTTGAGTCCAAAGTTCTTAAAGAATCGATGAGGCAAGTCTAAAATCCATGTGGAAAAGTGTGAGGCCAATCCAAACACTTCGTGAGCTCTTGAATGCTTTATATGACTTGTTTACATGCCAAGCTTGCTTCTTGAGTGTTCATGACTTCCATTCTATCCATGCATGCATTTTTAAGGCTTGCTTTGCATATATTATGTATGATTGAATAGGAGATGAGCTATTGTAATTTTTTGAATCTCATTCCCTCCTTTCCAATGATCTAATATGCTAGGTGGACCAAGTGAAAATGATAATGGGAGCTAACAACATTGAAGAAAGAAGATTGACAACCATATGCCTAGCTTTTGTCTTTTTGGAACCATAATGATGCTTCATGATGTATATTATTGTGTAAATGGTCTATGACCCTTGAGACATGTGTAATTATGATATTATGTGATGTAGGATTGAAAGAATATGTTATATGAATGATGGAATGTAAATTGAGTATGTTATGGCATTATAGCTTCATGAATGGTTTTATGGAAATATACATAAGTGTGGATGAAAAGGCCAAAATGTGATGCATGAGCTTTGGGAACATTTGGATAGCTCACACAAGTCCTAAATGTGCTTTTAGACTTGCCCAAAAGGCGCCAAGACTAAAGGAAAACTATTTGGTCATTTTGGTATCCTATATAGAGCCAAAAATGACCATAATGAAACCCTATGTCACTTTTTAGCCAAATGAATTCTTCTTGATTTGACATTTGGCAAATAGTTAGAACTTGTTGAGAGCTTTTTGGGAAGCTAAAGACCATAATTTTTGGAGGTCAACAGAATATTTGATAAATTTTCAAAGTTGGTAAATTTTCTAGTTTTCGTCTGCTACACTATTCATTTAGTTCGAAAATGAAATCTATCACATAGGACTCAAATGATGTCCAATTGCCAAGAAAGTTTATACAAAGAAACTAAGAATTCACAGTGACTTGTGCCAACTAGAAGTACCTCATTTGGAGGTCTAGAGAGGGAGATATGAATTTTTGAACATTCTGTCCAGTATCAGGAAATTCAGCCGACCTGAGTTACTATTCCATTGAATTATAAGGTCTGAGGTGCCTGAACTGGTTTGGAAATATTTGTACCCTCTAGCTGACATTCACCACTTTTGAAATTGGTATCATGTGTATGGATTGGATTTTTTTGAAATTAATTGGACATTTTCAAATTTTGCTATAGAATCTGTGGCAGCATCAAGAGGCAGTTTAACCTCTAGACCTTTTCAGATGTCAAACGTCCTCTGTGATAGATGTTATGGTCTAGACATATTTTTATGTGAAGTAAAAATCTGTAAATTTCTAGGATGACAATGAGTACATGATTTCACTTTTTCTAGAATTAGTTATGATTTTCCAAATTTTGGTCATAAAAGGGGCCAATTCTAGCTGAAAATGCACTTGATTATTTTGAGCTCTCCTTTGATTTCCATGAGTTGTGGGCATGATTTTATGATGTAAAAGAGTTGTATTGATGTAATTAAATATGAAAATGTATAGCATGAGCCCACACGGTCCACGTGACACCAAATGGGATTTTTAAATATAGCGCAAGGCAAAGAAATTCATTATTTTTATTCCCTTTTTCATACACCCTCATGGAGTTTAATGATGTAAAGCATATGAGTATCATGAAATAAGCTAGAA
>JAIUCV010002625.1:0-43795 GCA_026724425.1 Erythrophleum ivorense | reverse complement strand
GTACGAGGAAGAGTTGGCTCTCCCATAGCCCCTTCATCAACGTCAGTTGGCTCGCGTGCCTCGTTAGAACCATCACGCTGAGCAATCGGGGGCTCGCTCGCCAGTCGATCGATCTCAGCGTCCCCCGTAGACCGAACCGACTGACTTTTGACTTTTAATTGCGAGCCGCTAGAATCGTCGGATGTATCCGAAAACCAACGCCGACCCGAAGTCCCGGAATCGTTGGAATTGTATGAACGATCCTCAGAGTGATCTGGCCCAATGGAAGAGGTACGACTGCCTGAAGACATTCGGCCCGGAAGGAGATGGATCGGAAAGTTTGAAGATATGCCGGAGAAATGTCTTATCACGGTGGCGCAAACGAAGAACACGAAGAACTTTTAAAAAAGAGAGGAGAGAAAGAGAGAACTACCTTTTGCTCGGTCGAGGAGAGAGAGGCAGAATGAGAAAAACGAACCCCAAGGTCTCATATTTATAGAAGTTTTGGCGCGTGGGCGCGTCGGTTCGGGGAGATGAAACGGCGCGACCTAATCCACGCGCTGGCTCGGGAAGATGAAACGGCATTCCCGCCCAATCTCTAGGGCTTCTATCGAAGATTAGTGGGCCCGGAGACGTTTCGGATTCTAAGCCCACATACCGATAAAGCAACTCGACATCGTTTCATCAGAAGCAAACAGCGAGCCAAATATCTCGCATCAAATATCGAGCGAAGCAACATTTAGCGAGCCACATCCATAGAAGAATCAAATGACAATGCCTTCTCACTTTCAACTTTTAGCTCGTCACTCTTACACCTAAGACTAACGAGCTGGGGGCTAACTGTTGGGGTCGGATTCCACCCCGAGACATCGTCATTTGGATTGGGCAAATGGGGGAAGATCGAGCTGAACCGCACTAGCCGAACCGCACCAAACCGGGCCGAACCAGGCGTCAAACCGAAGGCCAGCCGGAAACTTCTCGATGGGCCGAACCAACATCCGACGAAGCGATTCGAGCCGAGGCCCATCAAAGACTTTCCTTAAACTGAAGTCGGCGCGAGCCACAAAGGAAAGTTTACATTTATTGCGGAGTCGGCGCGAGCAGAAAAGGAAAGTTTACATTTTTGCGTAAAGTCGGTTGTAAAAGTCGGTTCCTATTCTCTTATAAATAGGAACCGATAGTCATTATTTGAGGGGGAATTTTCACACAGAAAAAGGCACACGCCACACATATTGTAGCTCGCTTAACAGCTAATAAAATAACCATCGTTTGGATCGACCCTTGTGTTTACTTACGAAATTCTCGGCTCTCCCTAAAAACACTAAGAGTATCGTAGTGCAGTTTCGGCTCGCACAGAACCCATAACGTTTATCCCACCCGTCTCTAAACCTATAACATCTTGTCCAAGCAGAGTCCTTCCCAAGCTCAAAGATCAGGGGAAATTCACAATTCTGTGCTCTCTTGGTCATTTGCAGCTCGATGATGCGCTTGTTGATTCTGGAGCTAGTGTCAACTTGATTTCGCTTGGTATGGTTAAGAGGTTGACTGCCCAGCACTTGATGAAGCAGCCTGGTCCATCTATCATGTTTGGAGATGCTTCCTCAAAACCACCACTTGGTCTTATCCTAGATTACCCTCTGAAGATTGGGAGTTGCACCATACCCACAGATCTCACTGTTCTGGATATGGTTGATAAGAAGGAGGTCCCTTTCATACTTGGAACCCCGTTCCTCACTACAGCAGGAGCCTTCATCGATTTCCCAAACAGGCTAGTGACCCTCCACCATGTGAACAGCCAAGTCTCATATCCAGTAAAGACTTTTTCTACAGAGTATTGTGGGACTATCACAACTGCGGACTTGGACTGCAATGTGATTACTCCCGATACTATTGAGTATGAAAACGAGCTGCATATTGCGCCTCCCGAGCCTGTTGAGAATGAGCCGGGAATCATTGATGGCGAAAGCCTTTTTGCATTGTTCACTGAGCCACTAGGAAGGGCTCAACAGGGGAGGGTGAGGATGGTTGCACAGGCTGTTCACAAGGGTAGAAAGAAAAGAACCAAGGAACCCAAACCCGTTACCTCTACCCCATCTCCGTCTACGGTGATTATGCTACCGATGGAACTCAAGGAAGGGAAACTTGAGTATAAGATCACATTCACGGGAAGGTCTAAACCCTTCTTGAGTGCCAGAGCTATCGTCAGCCCCGAGATACAGAACGATCTGATGAAGCTACAAGAGCTTCTCTCTAAGGTTCTGACCATCAACCCTGAAGACAGGCCTAACTCCAACCCCCACTAGCCAGAGGAAGAACGGTCAAGCTTAGCGACCTTAAACAAGCTCACTTGGGAGGAAGTTCCATGGATATCCTTGTACATATTTCTATAAATTGCTCATCTAATATGTTTTGTTGTGTTTTTCTGTTTAAGTTTTTCAGAATAAGGGTTTGAGCCAAAGGAATCCAGTTCAAAACGGGGCTCCTACACTCGATCGAGTGAGGCACTGAAGAAAAATCAGCTCGGCCGAGCTTGATTTAACTTGATCGAGTTAACCTGGTTTGGTAAGAGACTCCTTTGCTTTCGACTCCCCTCTTTTCACATCCTGTGTTTTATTGTCCTTGCTTTTGCTTTTCTCTCATTCTTTCTCTTAGACTTCTGTTACACAAGGGACTGTGTAATTTAAGTTTGGGGGAGGGTCTGAGAGCCATTTGATATTGTGTTTTGTTTTCTTATTTCAATTTTTCATCTCTTGATTCTGCATGCATCTAAGGCATAAACAGTGGCGGAGGCAGTTCATTATCAGGGGGGTCAACTGACCCATGTGACTTTTGATATTTTTTGTTCACATAGCTATTTAATTGATGTTTCGTTGATGATTTGGTTAGAAATACATAAGCATGACCCCCGTAATTAGTTCAAATTATGTCTTTGCACCCCTTGAAATATTTTCGTTTCATTTGATCGCTTGTTACTTGTTTTTTTTTTCTATGTTTATATGCATAATAATCTATAATATCTTTCATTCCTTATATTATTAAGTTTCATCATCAATTCTTTCCTATTTTGACTAAAAACTTTCACCTGTTTTTATTAATGGGGTGATTTCAAAACTACACTTAAACATTTCGGCAATTGCAGATCTACACCCCTCTCACTTTTTAAAATACTTACACCCCATTTTTCCTATATCATCCTTACCCTTCTAAACCAACCTCATCTCCTACACTTATTCACGAAAATGCCATCCACTTCAATTCATCCAACAACCATTTTCAACCATAATCAAGCTTTTAATGCTTCTTCTTCCCATTTACACCACTTAAATCTCATTCTATTCACTTCTAACCTTCTTATCTACCTTATTCTCTCCCATTTCATCACAAAAAACTCTATAATCCACCTCTCAAAATTTCAAGTTATTGTATGATACCATTTCCGGTCACCAAGCTCACGGCGACGGCTGGGCTTCTCTATTGAAGCTTCAAATCGAAGCAATCCGCCGTAGACGACACCGAAGAGCTCTCCAAGGTGACTTTTCGTTCGTTTTTCGCGAATTTCAAAGCTCCGGCGAGAAGTAGACTTCTTGAAGAAGTCTATTTGTCAACGCGGGGTATAGTTTTGCAATTGACTTTTTGACATTTCGGGCTTGTAGACTTCTCGAAGAAGTCTACATTTTTCTTTTGACAACAAAAAAGTGTGGGTCCCGTTTGTAGACTTCCCTAAGAAGTCTACTCTTCGGAAAAGGTCTAGATTTGCAATTGACCACACGAAGACTTTTGTCTGTGAAGTCTACAGATGAAGTCTACTCATCAGGGGTATAGATTTGCAATTGACCAAACTCAATTTTTTCGAAGTAGACTTCTTTTGTGTATGTAGACTTCTTTATGAAGTCTACTTTCTCGAGTAGACTTCTTGATGAAGTCTACTTTGGCAGTAGACTTCATCGTGAAATCTACTCATGAAAGTAGACTTCAATATGAAGTCTACTTTTACAAAAGAAGTCTACTTCGAAAAAGTTGACTTTGGTCAATTGCAAATCTATACCCCTGATGGGTAGACTTCATCTGTAGACTTCATATTGAAGTCTACTTTGGTAAAAGAAGTCTACTTCTAAAAAGTCAACTTTGGTCAATTGCAAATCTGTACCCCTTGATCAGTAGACTTCAGTTGTAGACTTCTCCAAAAAGTCGTGATTTGGTCAATTGCAAATCTATACCCTACAGTAGACTTCCTTATGAAGTCTACATTTAGACTTTACAGAGGAAGTTTACTTTGTTGCTGTTTTTTAAATTCGATATTTGTGCCTAATGACTAACTAATTTTTTTTAAATTTCTTAGACAATAAGTTGTGTTAACCTGTTTACTTGCCTGTGTATCATCTTGACATGCTTAATCATTATATTTAGAAGGAAATCAATTTTCTTGTTTTTGTTGGAAAGTAGGTGATTATGTTGTAGACTTCTTACTGATGTCTACTTACTCGATATCTCAACTAATAACGTGTTATGTCTTCTTTTTCGAAAAAGGTGTACGTAGCTGCCGTTTATGGAAAATGGGTCAAAAAAGATGGTTGTACCCATGTCGAGCTTGTTGAAATGGCGAAAGATGATTATGGGGTCGACTAGAATTTTTTTTCTTATACTTAGCTTGATTCCTAATATCAGGTCTTAGACAAATTTTCTTCTTTTAGTACGTAAGTTTTTAAAGATAAAGATGGCTAAGTCTCCATAGGAAGTTTGTAACATGTTTAAGATATAAACAAGATTAGTCTATCCTTTGAGGGATGGTTGTACACATGATGAGCTTGAATTTATATTTTTTAGTCCATTTTAGCTAGGTAAAATGCATGAAAAAACTTAAATTTGAGATTTTTATAAAAAAAATGTGAAGTCTACATGAAAAGTCTATTAATGAAATCTACAAATAAAGTATAATTATTTTTTCGAACTTGGTCCGTTCTAGTACAATATACAATATGTATATCATTAAATTTTAATTGGTTTTACAACACTTAGCATCTACTTCTACAATGCCGCTCATTCTCCTCATCCTCATCACATCAGAGACAAGCCGTGGAGAAACTATGGGCTTCTCCTCATCAAATCTCTTCAAGATAACCACCATTAATGGCTTCGACGAATATAGCTCTTACACTAATCCTCATCTGTTTTGCTTTGAAGTACATTGACAATAGCTGCAATCTAAAACAAAAAACCAATATCAACCCAATAAAAAAGCACTAAAATTTCCAGACCCTCAAAAGTATCATGGGAATAGCCTCACAAATCAACATAATGCATCAAGTTATGGTTAATTAAAACAGGTGATGACGACCAACAAAAAGATCAATGTCTTTCAAACAATTAAAACAGATTTAAGGAAAGTAAAAGACCCAACAAACACGTAGATAACAGAGAAAACTCAAGTTGAAACACAAAACACAAAATAAGACAAGCAACACGAGAACATTAAAACACCAAGCCAAAAACTCAATAGTTAAAGCCAAAACACATAATCCGACAAGCAATAAGAATTTGTCAACATCTTGATCACAACTAAAACCTGAACAAATCCAAAACAAATTTAAGACATTATCACCGAAGTGTGAGAACGAACAACAAAAACAATATAAGTATTAGAAAAGATAGTGGAACAACAAGCAAACCATTCAACTAGCGGATTAAAGAGAAGCAAAGTTACAAGGCGTGCTCTCTATGCTGAAGAAAAAAAAAAAATTAGGAACTTCAGTTGACATTATTATCACCACAAACACACTCAATCGACAAACCATATAAGAATAAATATAATTCACCTCAACGTTAGCCAACTTTGCTTCATTTTTAAGATTAAAGAGGGCAAAACCTCCCAGTGTCTTGAATAGTAAGAGCATCTTCACAAAACTCTCAAGTCAATACCTGAAAAGATAAATTAAGAGAACCTTTGAATCAATTGAGAGCTACAGAGAAAAAGCTGTGTATCAGAAACAAACTAATGAGCTGCGCAAACTAATCAAAGCATTGAAAACTCTACAATCTCCAGCAAGAAAATTGAAAGAGCGAAGAGGGAGGAGGACAAAGATCGAGCACCTGAGATAATCAAAGCTGCTTCGTTAGAGGGAGGAAGAAGAAGACCCATTCAGCTCAATACAAATACATTCCCTGCAACACAATTAAGTAGGTTTCAGCCAAAAAATCTTGTCTTTTTTAACTTTATAAACATAGAAACAATCATGAATCAAAAAGTTAACCTATTTCTTGAATAAAACAAACAAGACAAAACTTACAAACAAGCTAACCTATTTCGCTGAATCCATTGTTGTGGTGAAGAGCTCTCGATTCAACACTCTCTCTCTCTCTCTCTCTCTCTCTCTCTCTCTCTCTCTCTCTCTCTCTCTCTCTCTCTCTCTCTCTGTCTCTCTCTCTCTCACTCACTCTAACGTCTTCTCTGAACTGGAAATCGCCGGATCCGGCGGCGTCACCTAGACGGAATAGAGAGATGAAGACGGAGAAAGAAGAGGAAGAACTAGGCTTACCTCTAGGGACTGTACGCGACTCAGATCTGATTGTCTGTTGCGAGGGACTAGACTCGACAGCGGCGGAGAAGAGATCTGAGGGACAGAGAGAGGCGGAGAAGGGAGAGGAGGCGGTGGTTAATGGCGAGGGAGAGGTGGCAAACGTTAACGGCGAGTGGCTTTGCTCAGGCGAGAAAAAGCGACGGAGGTTCACGGAGAGATGAGAGAGAGAGAGAGAGAGAGAGAGGCTGTGCGCGATTGACAGATTTTTTTTCCACATAATTAGGGTTACTTCTTTATATACCTGGGTTTATTTTCCGGTTAGGTTTAGTTAAATAGACTTCATCATGAAGTTTACAAGAGAAGTCTACTATGAAAGTCTCCCAAACCGACTACATTGTATCATAAATTTATTCCAAGATAATCCGGTTCCTGCCAATTCTCCCAAAATATTTCGTTTCCCTCTCGATTTATTTTAAGTTACAGACTTCATGACGAAGTCTACCCATGAAGTCTACGCATGAAGTCTCCCAAACCAATTTTATGGTATAATTAATCAGAAATTTGTTCTGGTTCCCGCCAAATCTCCCGAAATATTTCGTTTCCCACTCTGTTTTTTTTTTAGTTTCAGACTTCAAAATGAAGTCTAACTATGAAGTCTACTAATGAAGTCTGACTAACCCTAAACCCTAAATCGAATTTTTAAGTAAAACCTTATAGTAAACGTTAGTTATGTTTACATAATCACAATTAACATTATAAAGTACGAATTCATGAGTTCTAAATCGTTAAACGAACCGCAAACATTTTTTTATGTCAAAATTCTTTAAACCCTAACAATAACAATCATAAACCCTATACATTAAACCTCAAACACTAAGTTTGGTGATTGGTTTACTCATGAAACTTATAAATTGATTCATTTTCACAAAATTTTATTTTACATAGATAGGACTTGTGTTTATTTAAATTATCCATAAATTTATTTATTTCAATTATTTTTAATAAATTTTAAAATTAAAATTTAAGATTTTGTAATTTAGTAGACTTCATGTGTAGACTTCTCTTCAGATTTCTAGATTTGTGGCTTACTTTGTCTTTGTTGTACTTAGGGTAATTCATTTATAAGAAAAATTATTTTTAAAAGATGCCAAACTTCAATGTCTTATTTATGTATAATTTGTTTGGTTTAAATATTTTTCTTTAATTTTATAATTTAAATTTAAGATTTTAAGGCGTTGTAGACTTCGTTTAGAAGTCTACTTTACGTAAACTTCTTATGTAGACTTCGCCACCATGGGTAAAATGGTCATTTCGACACTCGTTTATTGTTTGTTCATAAAAGAGCAAATGGTCATTTTACACCCCTTGGGGTATACTTTTGGTTAAAAAGTCATATTGGGTATACTTTTAAAAAGAAAAAAATGTTTGGGTACATAAAATGAAATTCCCCCTTTATTAATTGTTACATGTCTTTCACGTAGAAAAAATTGATTGCAAACAAACACAAGAACTAACGAAGTAACGAATGTGGATACTACTCATTGATTCTATATAAATTGTTAAATATTTTAAAAACTATTTTTTTTTATCATGCTTACAATAATAGTGATATTATACTTTATAAAAAATAATGATAGTGATATTATGATTATTTTACTTTTAAAATAATGGTGATGCCTAAAATATTAAAATTTATTTTCATATAATAATTTTAATTAATATAATTAATTAAATATTTTATATATATAATTATATTAGTTAATGACCCATGTAACAAATATTTCTGGCTCCGCCACTGGGCATAGAAAACCATAAAAATTTGAAATTTTTTCGAAAAATCCAAAAATATTCATGTAGTTGCATTCACATTTGTTAGATTAAGTCTCCATTGCATCACATAGCTTCACAATCATGCTGCATTGTTGATATAGCCTTGTAAAATAACCATCTCATGCGATATGATATGTGCCTTGGTTCTTGATTCTCTGATGCATTTGGGTGAGATTGAAGCATTTAAAAAAAAAACCGTGTTTAACTTGATCACATTGTGACATGCACATCTCACTTAATCACTGCTGCGAATTGATGCTTATCCCTGTTTATCTGAACCTTAATCTTGACTTTTAAATATCATTGCATGCATTGAAAGCAACTCATGGATAGCATACATATCTGGACAATCTTTTCCCATCTGTTTATCTTCATTGTTTGTCCAAGTAGTTTTTTTCCCCACACCCTGAACACTATAGCCTTTTCCTTCAAACCCGCATTACTCTTGTGTGTGCTTGTGAGGCCTTGTTTCGATCATGCTTAGCAGAACGTGTTGAGTTTAAACCGGCAAGAGTAGGATGTCTAGGTATCTAGTTCGATCTTGGGTTTATTTTCAGGCTAAGTTTGGGGGTGACATCTTGGACGCTACGATGTCATATTCGAAAAGCGGGAAAAGAAAGTTACCATTTTAAAGCAAGGGAGTTGATTTGTGTTTCAGAAAGGGGCTAGTAAAGGTTTGGGAACTGTTTAAGAAAAGAAAAAGGGTTCTAAGTGTGAAAGAAAAGAAGGCAATTGCCTCAATTAGTTAAAAGAAAGAAAATTGTTCCCTTAGTGATAGAATTCCCAAACCGCTAGATGTTACCATAAGATCACCTCTCCCTTGGCTAGTTTACAAAAGAAAAAGAAGAAAAGAGCAAATTGCTCCACATAAGGGCGCAAAACCCAAAGGGTAGTTAGGAGTTCTTGGTTTCTAATGGAGTTCGGGTGTTGACGCTGTCAAGTTGATGCTAGGTAGCTAGAGGTTCTGCTCTTGCATCATCCTTGGTTATAACTCTTAGCATTCTGCCAAAGCATTGTCATTGTATGAGAGATCCATGTTCTTTAAACCGTTTTATGACTTTAAGAAACCATCTTTTTCTCTTGACCTTTACCTTGAGCCAAATGAGTTGCTAATTTGCATGTTTATGATTCATTGTTCACCTTAATAAATGTTAAAGGGATTTGCTGATAAGAATGCATTGTTTGAGTGACTGTGAAGTTGGATAGATCTTGTTAAACATGAAACTGATTTTCAAAGAAGTAGCTCTCACCCTGCTGCATTTTAGAACCGTGAATCAAGACATATATCAAATCGTTTTTGCTTGTTATTTTTGGTTGTATCAATTCGTTTTCAAACCTCATCCATTTCACTATTCTTGTTTGTTTGCTTGAGGGCAAGCAAAAGATAAGTTTGGGGGTGTTGATGTACACATATTTAGCCTTGTTTCAGCATCCTTTATTCATCATTTTTGCATACATATCATACCACTTCGTCACGTTTCATCTCCATTTGCATCCACTTACCACACTTCATAGCATTTGCATTAGCATTGCATGTTTCGTCGCTTTTGGAGTTGTTTTCAGGTATATTTGGAGCATTGCAGGGTGTTTTGAAGGTGGAGGATTAGTGCCTGAACCAGAGAGGTGAAGTGGAGTCCAGAACCTGTTGCTTGGGAGAAAAGTCAGCGCACTTGACGGGGTCCATATACGCACTCGACGGGGTCCAGACATGCACGTCGAGTTGCACATCGAGTCCGGAATAAAGGAGCCGCCTTTACACGAACTCGACGTGAACCAGACATACACGTCGAGTTGGTAGTCGAGTCGGAGCCAAAGGTGCAACCTTTAGAAGCACTCGACGAATTCCACACATACACGTCGAGTTGGACGTCGAGTCCACACGCGCGTGACCTATTTTACCTTTTTCTGCAACTTAGTATAAAAACCCTGTGATGACACTTTTGCACTCTCTCGAATTTTATTATACTGTTTAGCTTTCAGAAACACAAAATCGCCTCTATGGTGTTCTTAGCTTGTAATTGAGATTCCTTCTTAGTTTTAATCAATTTGCACTTGCTTCCTTCTTTGAACTTGATCATCTTCTTAATCTCTATCTTTTGATGCTAGTTTCACAGTTTTCTGGGTCGGATTTCATGAAGTCGGATTCTGAGTAGTTTTCTTAAAATCTTAAGGATGGGTTAGATTAGTGAAGACACATGATTACCTAGAGTGTTTAAGCCTTGATTGATAGTTTCCCTTCTTGATTAGTATTCTTAATGCTGATTCCTTCCTGATCATTTGGAATCTGAAGCTAGGCATTTCAGCACCCAGAAGGTGTTTGATGAAATGCATGAACCAGCTTTTCCAAGAGATTTGCATATCATACCTAGGATACTAGCGTTTTTTTATTGCACTTTAGCATTTGCGAACTGATTCATAATGCTTGTTAGTGTGGATTTCGCGATGAGAGTGGGTCTGGAACACACACCAACTCGATAGCTTATGTCACGAGAGTGGATTAGCTTGCTGTCGAGTTCGCAGCCAACGGACTAGCTCTGTTTGAGTTTTGTTGAACACCCTAGTGTTAAGCATGGAAATTCATTAGTCAATAACACCCATTCTTAGGATCCTTTGCTTTATTTGATTTTGATCTTGAGTTTTGTTCTTTAAGCTTTTATCTTTTTATCTTGTTGCATTTGTTCATTCTAGCTTCTGGTTCTTAGTTTATCATCTTGCATATCACCTTTGTTCACTTGATCACGTGTGCGTCTGGACGCCGTGAAGTACCATTGCATTTCATTATGTTATTTGCATTTTAAGTTCTGTTTCTAAGTTGATAGATTACAGTTCCATTTAAACAATTGGCTTGACTTAGCTTTCCTTGATTGCATCCTGATTGCATAGCATCACACCCAATTCGGATTTGACTCCTTCTTTACACTGCACCGACATGATAGTGTAGATAGGATAATTGCTTAGTAAAATCCTACTATCACTCCACCACCTAATTGAACTTTTAATTTTTCTTGTCAAGGGGCTTGAGATACATATTAGCCGATTCCTCATCCCGGTCTAGTTGAGACATGTCCACCAAAGATACAGTCCACCTCTCTCTCATCTGCAAAATGAAAATCAAAAGCTTTTAAGCACAAGGAAAACGTGTAAGCAAGAGGAATGCATACGTCTGCACCCTCTTGTCTTATGGAGACCTACTCAAACAAGGAAAAGCAAAAGCCTATCCTATGATATTCCCAGAAAAGAAAAGATTCAAAGGGAAGAAGGATCGATAGAAAAAATAAAATGATACCCTAGAAAAGTAGGGAAAGATCGATCCTTCAAAAGAAAAGAGAGAAAGAGAGAGGGATGGAACTGGATGTGCTAAAAAGGACTGTTTTGGCAAACACTTGGATGGGTAAGAGTCAATGCTCTGTGATCAATACTCCCTTGATAAAGACCGCACGTTTTAAATACTGTAAGGAGTTGACAATGGAAAGTTTGGAGTGCTGGATGAGATTTGTTGGGTCCGGTATGGTTCGCTAAGCTTAAGGTCAGTACGGGAAGGCTAGATTCAAAGTTAGTTTTGCTCCAAGTGAAAGTAGAGCAATGGAAGATACAAGTACCAAAGGATAAGTGAGTTTTCATGTTTTCAAACCTCTTTCTCTTATTTGGATTCTATTTGCTTGGGGACAAGCAAAGATCTAAGTCTTGGGGAGTTGATATAACTCTATTTTACACCCTTTTTACATCGTTTTTATATACTTTATGCATGGTTTTACCGTGGCTTTTTTCTTTAAAATGTAGTTTTTATGCATATATAGTGCCAAGAGTCATTTCAGGTCAAAAGATGCAATTTGGAGCAAAACAAAGGAAAAGGTCCTCAAAGCAGCTTCATGCACTACCATTAACTTTGAAAGAGCCCCAAAACCATTCTACTCAATGGATCTCACCAAACCCAGTTTGCCGCGATGCCTACATGAGTTAGCTTTCCAACGCAACTAGAATCATGCAATTTGGCCACGTAGAATGGGGGATATGATCGTTCTAGTGAAGAGTGTCAAAAGAGCCGAAAACCGGACATCATCAAGGCCGCTCGACCGAGCCGGTCGGACAGGGACTCCAAGGCTCCCATCCGACCCGACCGTCCTTCATTGCACAAAGAAACCGCTCGGCCGAGCCAGTCGGACAGGGACTCCAAGGCTCCTGTCCGACCCGACCTTCCTTCAAGACTAAGACCATCCGGTCGACCGAGCCGGTCGGACAGGGACTCCATGGCCCTCGTCCGACCCGACCTCTTTTCACCATCCCGTGCGCTCCCAACCGCTATCTTGTGCGACCGTTCGACCGCCAGCTCGACCCGAGCACCAGCCCGACCGACCGGTCGACCGCCCCGCTCGACCACGACGTATCCCGCTCGACCCGGCTTGTTTCCGAAGCCCGTTTTGCACGTTTTCAAGCCCAAACTTACACCGCCTCTTATATTTCGACCAAGACCTAGGTCAAGCCACCCTTCAAGTTCTGAAGCATTATAAATACATCTTTTTAACCTTGTAAAAGAGAGAGCCACACATAGAGATACAAAATATTATTTTCAATAAAAGTTCTTATAGTTTTTGCTTTCTTTCATTGTCTCCTTCGAGAGAGGATCTCGGATCTCTGTTCTTATGAACATGAATTCGATTTCCTTCTCTATGTCTGAGTAGTTACCTTGTTAAGTGATAGGAAATCAAAGGATAGTGTTCATGCTTGCTTGATAATCGATATCTAGAATTAGGGTTTACATAAACTCTTCACATTTGCTTGTGTTCATTGCTTGGTGTTGATCTGGCCAATCAACATATGATCCTAGGTAGATTAGAGCCACGAAAGTGATGAATCATTCGCCTGAACTAGTATTCGGTGGGCAATCTCTCTTAGACTGCGAAAGTTGATTTACTAGAGGTTGTGAACAATTGAGACTTAATCGAATTAATGCTTGTTTGATTATCTAAGGACATACCAAAAGTTTAGCGATTAGATAGATCAACATAGGGGTCGGAGCCACGAAAGTGGAAAGATCTAAATTAGTGTCTTGAGTTCTAGGTGGTACACATTCTTAAATCCCTAACAAATCGAACTTGCTTGCTTGAATCACTCATCTCGAGATTATCCTATTGCTTAGCGCTTTCCATCCATAGATTTACAACTTTATTTGCTTTGTTTACTTGCTCTCTTTACTTGCTTTCAACGTGACAACAACCAAACTCATATTGCTTTCCTAGCTAAATCTCAATCTCATACCTTGTAGTGCACTAACTGCTCCTTGTGTTCGATATACCCGTTGCTACTCTTGATCTGTGCACTTGCAGAAAAAGGGTAGAAATTGGGAAAAGTTTAATCCCCATCATAGTCGCACTCCTTCTGTCGGGGCTGATCATTCTGAGGATCGCTCCCACAATTCTAACGACTCCGAGACCTCGGTTCGTCGTTCGTCTTCATCCTCCGAGCCGTCTGATTCGGTGGGATCACACAACTCTTACACTCCGCAAGGTCGGAAAGTAATTAATTCGCCTCGATCCGAAGGCGGAAATCGATTTGTTCGGATCGCAGAGATCGCCGAGGTTGACCCATTGGCGAGCGAGCCGCCAATTCTTCGTCGTGATGGCTCGAATGGAGCGTCCGAGCCAAACATGGAAGAAGGAGACGAGCTGGCCCTTCTTCGTGCCGAGGCAGAATTTGTTAAGGATCAATCGGCTCGTCCTGGAGTTGGACTTGATCCAATATTTAATCCCGAGGAGATCAAGTTTGAAGAGATGATGTCCGAAGGGGCAGTTGGAGACATCCTTGGGCCGATTAGACCCAGACTCTCTCAAGCGCCGAGGAGGCCGTTTCTGGATGATGCATCCCTTGATTGCATCCTCTCTAGGGCCTACGACGCCGGCTCGTCGCAAAGAATAAAGAAATGTTCGATGAAAAGACGGGCTCCAATGAGGGTCACAAACAAGCGAGCCGCGAAGAAAGCGGTTCCGAATCCTCCTGGGTCGACACTCTGCACCGAGTCCTCTTTGGAAACGCTTCGGCGTTGTTTCCATATCTCTGAAGGAGTCGACTTCTTCCTTCCGGCGAGCCATCAGAGGGACGAAGATCCTCCCGCGGGGTGTCTGACGCTCTATGAAGCTTCTTCTATGGTTGCTTTTGTGTTTCCCGATCCCGAGCCTGATTTTACACTACTTGAGTAAATATGGGCTCGCCATCGGCCAAATCATGCCGCGAGGTCTCCGTCACCTGATTGGGCTTATCGTCCGCAGTTTTGAGACCGGCATTCTGATTGGGATCCATCATCTTCAGAATCTTCTGGAGATTCGAGCCAGGTCGAAGAAGTCGCTTCTATATTACATTTCGTGTAAGAAGAATCGGAGGATCATCGACGGTTTTCCCAACAAAGACAGCGGTTGGGAAAACTATTTCCTTTTCGTCCCAATATGTGGGGCGACTGTTGGGAGTGTCCCCATGAAGTTTGTCAAGCAGAGTTGGCAGCCAATCGGTAGCCGAACCGAAATACAATCATTGTCTTGGTTCGCGTGGACTTTTTTAACTCCTTTTTGCGATTTATTTTGCAGTTCGACGAGCCGTACTTCGTCTTCCTGGTGATTTCTCAGAAGCCGTAGAAAGCTTTCGCGCGGAGAGAACCAACTGGGAGGTCGACTTTTCTCTGGAGCGAGTAGAAAGTGCTCGGGCTCAAGCTTACGATTCTTTTGACGACTCCGACAGTTCGGACGAAGAGATCCCGGAGGTCCCTGAGCTTTCAGACGACGAGATGGAGAGAAAGACCATCCGCCAAAGACTTCAAGAGAAGAGGGATGAGGAAGCACGCGCAAAAGCCGAGGAATCGGCTCGCGCAAGGTTGTGGAGGTGGCCGCCCAATCTAAGGCCGAGGGCAAACGGATGAAGATACCGAGCCCTCAAAAGAAAGGTCACCGAAGCGAGGCGCCAATAGATCTCGGGAAGGCCGTGATGAGTGCCAAAGAAGCCATGAGGAAGGATATGGCTTCAAAGAAAAAGGGGTCTTCTGCGCCTCTTCAAAGATGGAGAGAAAGACCATCCGCCAAAGACTTCAAGAGAAGAGGGATGAGGAAGCGCGCGCAAAAGCTGAGGAATCGGCTCGCGCAAAGGTTATGGAGGTGGCCGCCCAATCTAAGGCCGATGGCAAACGGATGAAGATACCGAGCCCTCAAAAGAAAGGTCACCGAAGCGAGGCGCCAATAGATCTCGGGAAGGCCGTGATGCGTGCCAAAGAAGCCATGAGGAAGGATATGGCTTCAAAGAAAAAGGGGTCTTTTGCGCCTCCTTCTCCGGCTCGCTCGGACGCTTCCAAGGATTCTGGGACCTTGGTCCTCAATCGGAAGGCGAAGAAAGTCTCCGATTCCGCTGGCGAGCCGGCAATGATTAAACCTTCCGAGACGGGAGGCAAGAAAAGGGCCGCGACCGGCGGGCTCAAGGAGAAGGCTTTGAAGAAAGCCAAAAGGGATGCTTCCTCTGGTTTGCTTGCTGATCCAACTCAGGCTCAGCTTCTTCGGAGAGCCGAAGCGGCCAGCTATCTCGCGAGTAGCACTTCCACGGTTCGTCTCCCTCCTCCCGATACTCTCTTGGAGAGTGAAGTCTACGGAGAGGCAGCCCTCAAGCTCTTTTCGGTGGGTTTTCTCTTTGTTCAAATAATGAGGGAGGTATATGTATTTTTGCTCATTTTCTATTCTTATTTCAGTTCACGGAGTCCTTCAATAGCATTGTTGCGGGCTACGAGGCTAGGGCTCGCTCTGACCGGTCGGCTCTCGACGAACTTCAGAAGACAGTTGACGCTTTGAAGCAACTGCATGAAGTTTCAGAGAAGGGTCATGCTAGCGAGCTGGCTCGAGCTAAGGAGGAGATCGCTAAGATCAAGAGCGAAGCGGAGGTTCATAAGGCGAACGCTATTAAAGTCGCAGCCTCGAGTCTTAACATCGCGGAGAGGAATAAATCCCTCGAGGCTAAGATCGGTTTGCTGCAGGAGCAGGTGCGGGCTAAGAATATTAGGTTTTTTTACTTAGAGTAAAAAATGTTGGAAATTCCAAAGCTTGAGGAAGAAGCTAACTTGATGAGAAATGTAAATAAGCTATTTATAAGAAGAATAAGAGTTATACGTAGAATAGAAATTCTATGTGAAATATGAATCTTATTAGAAATAGGAGTTATCATTTTCTTGTCATATTCCATATAGAATTAGGAGTAGCTAAGTTCTATATAAAGAGGTCTATGGAGAGGTGTTCCATAAGATCTAAGACTCAAGAGTTGAGAGAGATAAGACTCAAGAAAGAGATTTAGTTTTGAGGGAGTTTCTAAATAAAAAAAGAAGAACAAAGTTCTTTATATCTTTTGAGTTAATTTGCATAAACACTTTTATTTGGTATCAGAGCTTCAAGGAGGAGACTTGAAGACTCAACCAGAGGCGGCACGAGTAGGAGCAGGTCGGAAGGATGACCAACACGGTAGGAACTCAACCGCGATCAAAAGACATTGGACTCTCGTCCATCCAATGTCCGATGTTAACTTCGACAAACTATACAGTTTGGTCGATGAGGATGAAAATCATGTTGCAAGTATATACGATGTTTGGGATACTATCGATCCTGGGTCAACTAATCAGAAGAAGAACGTTACAGCGATAGCTCTTCTGTTTCAATCTATCCCAGAGACTCTAATTCTGCAAGTAGGAGAACTAACCACATCAAAAGCAATTTGGGACGCCATAAAATCACGGCATCTAGGAGCAGATCGCGTGAAAGAGGCAAGACTCCAAACGTTGATGGCGGAATTCGACAGACTCAAGATGAGCGATTCCGATTCGGTTGATGACTTCGCAGCAAGAATATCGGGCCTATCATCGAAGGCAGCATTGTTGGGAGAAGTTTTAGAAGAATCAAAGCTAGTGAAGAGGTTTCTAAAAGGACTCCCTATAACCAAATACATTCATATTGTAGCCTCTCTAGAGCAAGTCCTAGACCTGAAGACGACGGGGTTCGAGGACATAGTTGGGAGACTAAAGGCGTATGAAGAACGTATTGGTGAGGAAACTGAGAAGGAAGATCAGGGAAACCTCATGTGGGCGAATAACGAACAAAGTAATCGTGGAGGTCATGGAGCTTTCCAAGGAGGAGGCAGAAACGGTGGTGGCAGAGGCAGAGGTAGAGGCCGAGGTAGATCCAACGGTCAAAACTCAGGAGGAGAGACCGAAGAAAGTAAGAAGAAAGATCGACCTCCACTAATATGTTGGAGATGTGATAAGCCGGGTCATTATGTATCGATCTGTCTGATATCATCATATTTTACATGTTTTCACTAAGTATTTATTGGTGTTTTCAAGTGTTTTCAATAAGGTTTTATACCTTTGGAGGTAGTTTTCTTGTATTTGTTGGTTTTGGAGTCTTAACAGGTTAAAACATCAAAAAGGATTCAAAAAGGAGCAAAAGAGCCTCAAAACATGATCCATGCAAGTTTCCAAGCCAAGAGCCTCAACAAAACTCCATTTGTCCGATTCTCGCATTCGGACAGAACCGGAGCATCCGAAAGATGACCGCGGCAAGGGGTATTCCCGACGTCCAAAAATCATGATCTTGGTCTTGCTGGATATATATTTGAGTCATGCATCACAGCGAAGTGGAATCAAGCCATTTGGATCAACCATCAGGGAGAAAATCATTTTATACCGAGACATGTCCGGTTAGCGACAAGATGAAGCCCATGGAGGATCTCGCGTGTCTAATGGCCCAGAACACCGCGGTATAGGCCTTGGCTCGCTTGAGAAGAGGCTTAGCTATTATTTGGAGGCTTCCTTGGCGCAATCCCGGCCCATTCACGTCGCAAAAACTTCATGTCCAGCTCATCGGAAAGTTTCCATTTCCGGCACCTCATTACCCTAGGCGACTCCAGCCTATAAATACAAGCTTTTAGCCTCACGAAAAAGGGTGTGTCTCGTGCAAGAGGAGAGTGGCCGTCAGAGAGAGAGAGAAGCCCTAGGAGCTCGCCATCAAGGGAGAGGAGAAGGAGGCGCCACTCAAGTCTTGCACTTGCACAAAACCTTGTTGTTTTCATTCTCTTTTCTTTGTTAAGCTTTGTACTCGAGATTTTGGAGAGCCTAAGGGAATCCGACCTTGTTTCTTCAATAGAGAAGCTTTTCTTATCCCCTTATCTCTTACTTATACTTGTGGTTATGCTTTCAATCATGCTTTGCTTGCTTGTTTGCATCATTGCCGAGTAGATCTCTCGGTTAGGCCGAGGAGATCTATGGTGGCTGTGATGGTTTGATTGAGTTGCGCTTTAAATGGGATTTTAACTTATGGATCTTCACCTTTACTTGAACCTAATGCATGACCACTTTACCGTACATCTAGTGGTCTGATCCTAGGGAAGTTCGAACCTCGAAAGTGATGAATCAATTCCCGAAACTAGTATTTGGTGAGCAATGGGTCATGACCAACGAAAGCTGAGTCATGGACCATTGTGAACAATTGAATCTTGCTCATCTTTTATGCGTGTTTGCAGCACTAATGGCCAACGAAAGCTGAGTACATTAGGTTGATTTAAACATAGTGGTTGGAGCCACGAAAGTGGGAAAACCATACACTAGTGATTCATGTTCAAGGCGGCTTTTAACTACATCCCAATGCAACTATCTTTTCATCACATGCTCCATATGATTATCCTTTGCCTAACTTTTGTTTCAAATTGCTTACAGCCTCATCTAATCTTTGCTTTTGTTTTCCTTCTTATTTTCGGTTCACCACAACACCATATTTTGTTCTAGCTACTCATCAATCACCACAAGTTTGAAGCGAGATCACACCCTCCTTGTGTTCGACCCCGACTACAACACAGCTGTGCACTTGCAGCTCATTTTGGTTGGGTTATAAATATTAAAACTTGAAACCAACACCAGCCCACATCACTGTCCCGAGAGACCAAAACCCCAAGAGGTGAACTGAAACGAGACTCAAACAGCTGATGATGCTCTTTACGTTCATGAGGTGGTGTTTTTGAATGAAGATAAGGTGTTTCCAAGAAACTATGATACCAACTATGGCGATGCATTCGTTTTGTATCTAGATAATAGTGCAAGCAATCACATGACGGGAAACAAGGCTTACTTTTCAAGTTTGGATGAAAGTCTCAAAGGAAAAGTCAAGTTTGGTGATGGCTCGTAGAAATTTCCTTTGAGACTTATTATGTTGTGTTTTAGGTCGGGTATGTAGTAAATCTCCTTGAGTGCTCTCTTCTCTCCTGATGAGAAGCTTGAGGAAGAAGCTAACTTGATGAGAAATGTAAATAAGCTATTTCTAAAAAGAATAGGAGTTCTACATAGAATATGAATTCTATGTGAAATAGGAATCTTATTAGAAATATGAGTTATCCTTTTCTTGTCATATTCCATATAGAATTAGGAGTAGCTAAGTTCTATATAAAGAGGTATATGGAGAGGTTTTTCATAAGATTTAAGACTCAAGCGTTGAGAGGGATAAGACTCAAGAAAGAGATTTAGTTTTGAGAGAATTTCTAAATCAATAAAGAAGAGCAAAGTTCTTTATATCTTTTGAGTTAGTTTGCATAAACACTTTTAAAAAACTGTGTCGTCACAAAAATGATGGGGGATTGGGGTTTCGGGTTATTGAGGATTTTAATACGGTCTTATTGGCAAAACAACTCTGGCGTTTAATGGATATCCCAGATTCATTATTTTCACGGGTTTTCAAAGGACATTATTATCGGAACGCTACTCCTTTGGATCCCATTAAATCTTACTCTCCTTCCTACGGATGGCGGCAAAGTATAGTTTCGGCTCGACCTCTGGTTCACAAAGGGCTTATTAAACGAGTTGGTTCAGGAACATCCATGTCAGTTTGGGATGATCCAAGGATTCCAGCTTCTCGCCCGAGGCCAGCCATGGGAAACGGGATAAATTTTTACCCTCACCTTCGGGTGAGTGAATTAATGACTCCCAGAACATCAACGTGGAATTTACTACTATTAAATCAACTATTCGATACTATGGATGTCTCTATTGTCATGGGAATCCCGACCTCCCATGTTAGTAGGCCAGATTCTATGGGATGGTTCTTCACGAAGACAGGCCGATATACGGTTAAATCGGGATATGCAATAGCGCAACAACATCTGGAGGATGATAATATTATATCTTTTGGCCAAGATGTTCGGCCCCTTCAGGCACAAGCGTGGAAAGTACAATGTACTCAAAAACTACAACATTTCCTTTGGCAGATCGTAACGGGGTGTATTTCGGTTGGGACAAGACTACGGAGTCGCGGTATTCAGATAGACCCACAATGCATACGATGTGGAATATTTGCGGGAACAATTAATCATATGTTATTTGAATGTCCACCGGCGTTACAGGTTTGGGCATTATCCCCGATTTCTACGGTCATCAACCGGTTCCCGACAGAAGGTTTATTTACAAATATGGCTCACTTATTTTGGCACTTGCCAAACGATAATAGAATGGGGATGTACCCTTGGTTGCTTTGGTATATTTGGAAAGCCCGCAATGAAAAAGTTTTCACAAACGAGGACTCTGATCCCAACAAGATTATTAACCTCGCGGCAGTGGAGACCTCGGCTTGGGAAATGGCCCAGCATCAACAAGAGGATGTATACCAGCACCTAGAGGTCCCGATGGTCATACATTTATCGGGTGACAAATGCCAGGTGGATGGCGCTTGGAAAGCGACACAATGTACGACAGGTTTGGATGGTATAATTTCAACACGGATACGGGCGACAAGCTTATGGGTACGTGTAACCTGCAGCGGAGCTTATCGCCACTTCAAACAGAGGTGGAGGCTCTAATATGGGCTATGCAATGTATGCTACGGCATAACAAGTTAATAATGGTGTTCGAGACGGACTGTTCCGACGTGGTGAAGATAGTGTCTGCACCTGAGGAGTGGCAGGCATTCGCAATCCTACTGGAAGAGATTGGCAGATGTAAAATGAGGTTCACCTCCTTTTCCATTGTCCACATATCAAAAACGAAAAACACGAAGGCAGACAAGTTAGCACGGAGTGCCCGAGATCTACCTATTGATGTGTATTATGTAAACTCTGTTTCACCAGCTTAGGTTCCCGAGCTTTTTTAGAAGTAGAGGCTGTCGATAAAAAAAAATATATATATATATTAGTTTTTTTTTCCCAATTCAACCAATATTATTTGCAGCCGAGATTCTGTTACTTAGAAGAACTAAAAAATAATAGTATATATATATAGAAGATAGATAGATGGACATTATGTTGCTGTGTTGGTGTATATAAAGAATAATCTCATGCGGATCACACCCTCTTTACACGCAATGTTGATGGACATTATGTTGCTGTGTTGGTGTATGTTGATGACATCATTATTGCAAGTAATAATGATGATGCAGTGGCAAAAATCAAGGCGGGTCTGGAAGATGCTTTCAAACTACGTGATCTTGGACCCTTGAAGTATTTTCTGGGCTTGGAAATCGCAAGATCAAGTAGGGGTATTTATGTTTGTCAACGCCGGTATACTTTGGAGTTGCTGGAAGCAACCGGATTACTTGCTTGCAAACCATCGAATATACCAATGGATCCAGGTGTCAAACTTTGCCAAGATAGTGACGAACCTCTTCTTGATGATCCGGGTTTGTACAGAAGATTGGTGGGAAAAATGATGTATCTGACGATAACACGTCCTGATATAATGTTTGCCGTCAACAGACTTTGCCAATTCTCATCAGCTCCTAAGAATTCTCATCTTCAGGCAGCTTACAAGATCCTTCACTATCTTAAAGGAACAATTGGAAAAGGTTTATTCTACTCTGTTGACTCGGATCTTCTTCTCAAAGGATTTACAGATGCTGATTGGGGAACTTGTCGAGACACGCGACGATCAACATCCGGATTCTGCATGTTTCTTGGCTCTTCTCTCATTTCATGGAAGTCAAAGAAACAGAATACAGCTTCTCATTCATCTGCGGAATCTGAATATCGAGCAATGGAACTTGCAGTGAGAGAAATAAGCTGGTTAGTGAATCTTCTGAAAGAATTTCAAGCTCCTCAGCCTCAACCAGTTGCCTTCTACTGTGACTCCACTGCAGCTATACACATCGCCAACAAATGCGGTGTTCCATGAACGAACCAAACATCTGAAAACAGATTGCCATATTGTTCGTGATAAAGTTCAAAGTGGTTTGATCAAGACGTTGCACGTAAGGACTGACAATCAGCTAGCAGACGCTTTTACCAAACCTCTGTTTCCTGCACAATTTCATTCTCTCATTCGCAAGATGGGCTTAACTTCAATATACTTGCCATCTTGAGGAGGGGTATTAGAGTTGATTGAATTGTGTAGTCTGGTTTAATATAAACCATGTAATTAAACTGGTTATCAGTTGGTTAGACCAGTGCCATTATCCATATAAAAGGGATTTAACGTAACCAGAAACAATCAAGTTGAATAAACAGATTCATTTTTCTTGTCAACTAACACCTCTCCATCCATCCCGCCGTAATTATAGCCGCCGCCATGCGTTTCTCAGTGACCAGCACCTCTCGTGTTCCATGCCTGAGAAGCCTCTCCGTGTCGCCGTACTCCTCAGTGGCGGCGTCGATAGCAGCGTCGCTCTCCGTCTCCTCCACGCCGCTGGCCATTCCTGTACCGCTTTCTATCTCAAAATTTGGTTCCAGGTGTGTCTGTGTGTGTTTCTTCTTCATCTCATCTCTCTTTCTCTTGGTTTTGCCATTGTATTATCTAGATTTCGATTCAATTTTGGAATTGAATTGTATGTTTTTTTTTCATTTGCTGAAGTCCCCTTAGTGTATGGGTTGTGATGTTCTTCTACGTTTCTGTAGGAAGGCTTTGAGAATTTCTGGAATCAGTGCCCATGGGAAGATGATTTGAAGTATGCTAAGCATGTTTGTGAGCAGGTATTGTTCTTGATAAACCCTAAGCCCTGTGAGAAGAAAAAAAAGATCTTGTTTTGCCAATTTTGATACCTAGAGTTCTGCTAATTCGAAAAGGTTTATACTTTTTGTACTTAGCAATGAAGAGACGATGTTATACTGATTCTAGTGGTGCCATTTTTCCAGGTTGATGTACCTTTGGAGGTTGTGCATTTAACAGATGAATATTGGGAAAGAGTTGTAAGTTCTTTCTTCAATGCTTCTTTTTTTTACAAATGCCTAATTGTTTGGGTTTCTGATTGGATTTCTCCAACAATTAATCAGGTGTCATACATTATTGAGGAGTACCGATGTGGACGCACACCTAATCCGGATGTTCTGTGTAATACTAGAATCAAGTTTGGTAAGCTCTTTCTGCTAAATAGTTTGTAAAGCAAGAGTCTTTGCTCATGAGAAGACTTCTTCTTTCAATTGATTTGATTGTGTCTCTGTTATTTTGACTAATCAGTTATAGATTGACCTTATATTTTCAGGTGCGTTCATGGATGCGATTAGTGATATGGAGTATGACTACGTAGCTTCAGGCCACTATGCTAAAGTTGTGCATCCTCCAGCTCACCAAAATGATTCATCATCTCTTTTGGAACTATCACAAGACATGGTACTTACTCTGTTTCAAAACTCTCGAATTGTAATGATAAGGTAGAGAATATCACTTGGTTGGTTTAATAACTAATGCTCTGTATTTTTGAAATTCCAGTTGAAGGATCAGACTTACTTCCTCTCACATCTCTTTCAAAACCAGCTTAAACGACTGCTATTTCCACTTGGCTGCATAAAGAAGGTACTCGAATTAGTTGTGAGAGATTTTAGTCTCATGCCTTTGCTCCATTCAGAAACGTATAAAGAAATATCAATAATGAAAACATTTTTATTGTTTGCCCTTGTTTCTGATGTATACAGGACGAAGTTCGCAAACTAGCCATAAAATTTGATTTGCCAAATAAAGATAGAAAGGATTCACAAGGAATATGTTTCCTTGGAAAGGTAGACCATCTATTTTGTTCTTCTGGTCTATGACAGTTTGCCGCATTGTGCAAGAGTCTGAAACACATGAACATGATTTTCTGTAATAGATAAAGTTCAGCGATTTTGTCGGTAGACACATAGGAGAGATGGAAGGAATTATATTGGAAGCAGAATCTGGCGACTTTCTCGGTAACCATCGAGGATTTTGGTTTTACACGATTGGACAACGTCAAGGCTTGCGTTTACCTGGTGGACCCTGGTATGTATGTTTCTTAACTTCTCTTCACATGATGAGTGTAGTACCTTTTCTAACTAGTTCTTCTACTCTACTTATTGCTAAGCTTTGTCTGAATCAGAGGTTTAGATCCGCGCATCATACTTTTGTAATAGGAACAAATTTTACTACTACTACTACACACTGAACATTTTAAAAATACAACATTATAACGCGCATACCATAGAGAGACTTTGTTGTGTTAAGAAGAAATTACCTGAAGAGTTAACTCAGGGAACTTGCTGGTTTCTACTTTGACGATTCCTCTGTCCAGTTTTATTGTTCATATAAATTCAACATAAATATCATCAATAACCATGGAGATATCATATGCTATCTTAATTCCTACAGAGGTGATGATAACATCTGGAGTTAACAGTGATCTCTCTTTCCTCAGTTTTTTTTTTTTTTTTTTTTGTACATAGTGATCTTCCTGTTGAGAAAACAAGAAAATAATTGTGGAACGAAGCGTCTTCCCAGAATGAAATGGTAAAAAGTGGCTGTCAGATCGTAAGTGATTTATAAATTAAGAGATGAGACATGCGGCGGCTAATAGCTTTTGCAAATAACTTATTGTTGCGTGATCTTCAAGTTAACCACTCTGTTTTTTTTTTTGGTAAAATCTAACCACTCTGTTTTTTTTTGCTGAAACACTCTGTTGTTCTTTACAAAAGCTATGGTGTGTATTGACTGTCGAAGACAATAGCTAGTAGAGCTCCAAATAGAACACACAATGAAATCTTTTAAATGGTAGTTAATACTACCTTTTTTTTTTTTTTTTTTTTTTTTTTTTTTTTTTCCTAGATACGTTATAGCAAAGTACATGAAACATATTGTATATGGGAATTACAAATCCCTTCAAACATCTTGTTCCTTATAATGTGCAAAACCAAGAACTCACATATTAAGCTTTCTTTGCAAGGCTCGCAACACCGACAGAATAGAAGAATCCGCCTGAAATACACAAAGTTTTCCAATTAGTATTTTCTAAAAATCGAACAAACTTAGAATGTAATTTGAACTTACCTTAAGCATATCCACATATTTGTTGTCTCGGAACGAGCGAGGCAGTGAGCGCTTCAGTTCAAAACAAACGCTGTGGAAAAACAAACTCGTGTTAACACAAAACTCGTGTAAGAACAAACTTTGGAAGTTAAACGTACCTTTCGATTTGTGACAAGCGCTCCAAGCAGCGGACAACACTCTTCAACATCTCTAGATGAAGAGGCTCTACCATTGAAGCCATCAAAGAGAGTCCGTGAGTCACCTCGAAAAGCCGATCTCTGTCCATTGTCACATATTGTAAGCCGAGGCCACTGAAGATGATTTTCTCAATAATCTGAACTGCAACCTGCAATCACGGTTCACAAAAGAGAAAATCAGCTAACCATAAACTTGAAACTTGAAACGATAAACACTTTCATCTAAATCTGAGCAGGCTCAGAAGAACCAAAAACAAGGGACATGCAAAAAGTATCTCTTAACTATCATATACTAAATAAGTTTCAGTTCAATTACTAAGATTCAGGAGTATAAATATTACAGTAGACAACAAACTACACTAATCACCAGCTACCAAAGTCTACAAGGCGATCAAACCACTGCATCATAGATTCATATTAAGCCTACCAATTTTAAACTCAGATCGTGATCCCTAAAGTGTCCAGATCTTGCATTGCAGAAATATCCAGACGCAAGAACATTTAAAGAAAGAAACATATACTAAAAGAACTTGCTGTATAATTAAAGCAGAGAGTCAAGATTTACCAGTCTAGAACCATAATCTCCCACCGGCAACGATCTGAGACAGCTCTCCAAAATCTTGCTACGGATAAGGATTTTAACCTCATCTCCCAGGGCATAAGCAACCTAGTTAAAATTAAGGTGAGTGTTAAATTAACAAAACATTTGTACACATAATTGAAAAGAAAGTTTGAATTTCCAAGATTATGATATTCTTTTACCTTTACAAGCACCATTAACACATCCAAGCTAGCATTCCTCACTAGTTCCATAGGTTTCTCTTTGCTAGTGGAGACAACAAACGGAACTAGGTAGTCCTGGAGGCCAGCTGCAAAAAATAAAATGTAATCTTTAGGAGTCAAAGATCTTTCTTTTTTTTTTTTTTGAATCATTAGGAGTCAAAGATCTTTCCATTTTTTGTCCTAAAGAAGTTAGTTGTCTTACCTTGCAGAAAGGTAACTCTAGCCTCTGGAATAGCCGCTACACACTGCATAGACATAAAAAGAAATTCTCAGCAAACACACATAAATAAGAAAAGAACAAAAAAAGTGACAGAACCTTACCACTAACAGGCCGAGAAACCTTGAGATGTGGTTAGCTCGATCCCATGTCAAAGTAGGTGAAGGTGATGTGTGGGCTATCTCCTACACAACACACAAAACCAGAATAATATATTTATGTACAAAAAGAGAGATGACTAAATAATATTTTTTTTCACCTCATACCTTGAATAGGAAGGAAGCCGAGCCTTGAGAGTACCAAAGGAGATGTGCCAAATCTTTATACTTTTCCTGCAACAACAACAACAACAACAACAAACATAATGAATAAACAATATTTTTCAACGTTTCTTCTTAAAGAGAAAAACAATAATACAAAAAAAAAAACAAGAAAACAGAGCTTTTGCATTCAAAAACCTTAAAGAGCTTATTCACAGCTTTTGCTCTGATTTGATCCGTGGCTTTTTCATTGCTGAGGTCCATGATCAGTTGCTTTGTTTGATCAAAAAAGAAGAAGAAAACATTAGTTTTATTAGAGAAAGGAAAAGCATGATTGTTGTCTCGTGAGGTTACCATGGTTTTGCAAAAGGTCGCTTCTTCTTCATCTAATATCTTGATGATATTTTCTTGATGCTCTTTCAATTCCTGGAAGACATCACCCATTGCCATAACAAGCGAAGTGGCAGCTCTGCAAATTCAAATTTGAACAAAATAAGTGATAAAAACGAAAACGATATCGAGAGCACACAACAAAAGATACGTCGCTCAATGAAACAAAAAAACGATATTGTGATCTACCTGTTCATGAACCCTTCTTTTGCTCCTAGCTCTTGCATTGCATATCTAATGGCTCGGTGAAATATACGGCGTAGAGCTTGCTCACGACCCTTCTCACCTACAAAACAAGAGACTTTATTTTAGGCATGAAAGAACAGAAATTATAGTTGAAAAAAGGGTCATACCAAAAGTAGCTCCATCTGCAATGGCAAATGATAAGGCTCTTATATGATCAGCAACAACCCTGTATGCTTCACTGATAGTGTTAATGGGCTGACAATATTTCTCGGTAACTGCTGTGGTCTGAAAATGTGAAAGAGGATCCATTAGAATATCATTAGCAAGGAAAAACAGAGTTATTGAATGACAATAGTAACGAAAGATGGATATTATCATGAAACAGTGGGGATTCATAAGAAATTACCATGTATATGTTCTCATATATATGGAGGAAGGTATCAATGTCATAGCTGCTCATTTTGTGCTGAAGAAGAGAAGTCAATCTCTCAAGTATCATTCTTGTATCAACAAACTTAGCATGGAGAGGTTTTAGTGAGCCATGGCTTTTGTTGTCATACTATTTCAAAAAGAAACGAAAAACAAGTCCCATTAGAGGAAAAGACTTGAGAATATAAGAGCAGAGCTAGAGAGGCAAAGAACAATCTAGCTGAGGGGAGATATAAAGAGGAACCAGACTCTGAATAAAGCGAGATAAACAGAGAGGGAGAGAATTTGTACCTGAATAAAGGCAAGGCTCCAGAGTTCTACAGCTATACCGCTTTGATCTTCCTCACGTACGTAGTAAATCTTACTACAAGGTCCACACAGACCTGTGTCTCCCATTTCCCAGAAGTTTTCCTGCAAATTCCATCAAATGTCAAAGGAGAAAAGGAAACCATTAGTGTTTCAAAGCCTGTGCCAACAATCAGGATTTGAGAGCATTCAAGCTTCAGGTTGGCTATATATATAGCTCTTATCGACATATCAGTGACCAAAAGAAGCATTAGCAACGATACAAAATATAACAGTCTGAACATTCAGTAGGAGATAACAACTATAAAAGGTAGAAAAAACGGATCACTGCAGAAAGGAAAAACTCTGAGTGATGTACGTTTGAAGAAACCATGTGGGAGAGAGAGGTATCAACAAAGTATGCATTTCAGGATCAAAAACACATACTTGGCGTGGCATCACAAGTAGAGATGGATGCAAATGCAGCCATATGTCTCTGCACTCATAATCAGGTGCAATTCCATTATTTTCATCACCGCCAAAGTAGGTAACGCATATTCTCTGAGCTTGTAGCCCATAGACCTGAACATACATGAAAAAGAAAGGTGTCAGTGAGATGAGAAGTACCATGACAGAGAGATATCACATTATTTGAACAAGGTTGTAGCAATACCATGTTGTTCTAATTACCTTGGTTAAAAGCTCCCAAGCCCATTCAATGGCTTCCTTCTTGAAATAATCTCCAAAAGACCAGTTACCAAGCAATTCAAAGAAAGTGTGAGGGTGATAAAGTGAACCAACTTTCTCTATATCCTCATGACTTTCACCAATATCGATGCACTTTTGGCTGCTACAAGCTCTTCTTAGATCATTTTCTGGATCAACCTTTCCCAGTATTATAGACTTAAAGTGCTGGTTGATTCCTTGAAAACATCAAAAGGAGATACAAGTAAACTTATATGATGTCTCTGTAACTTAGCGAACTTTTTTCATGGGAATACACACAATTCAACTCCAAAGCTAGTATCTTCTCAGGATTTGAGATCAATTCGCATCCCATAGTTGACAAGAGCGAATCCGATTGTTAGACTAAACATCAAAAGGAGAATACAAATTTAACCAAAAATTAAGGAAAAGAAAACTGCTAATAATGTCTCAATCATATGATGTTCGCCTAAACCTAATTTGTAACCCATAGCTGACAAGAGCAAATCCGATCCTCAGATAAACCTAATTTGTAACAATCGACATGGAATCGTAGAATCAGAGACGGGAAAAAAAGCACTCACCGTTGCTAGTGAACTCTATGCCCCTGTTCCATAAAAAAACTTAGAAATGCTTTTCGAACGCTATTTGCACTCCACTCCGACGACATCACGAGTCCTTCTCCGACGATTCCGAAAATTGCAGAGAATTCAGGATAAAAAACGGGAAATGCAGGTTCGATGATCTCACTCTCAGAGCAAAACGCAAAACAAAGAAAGTGTTTCTCTCGCTCTCTCTTCTCTTCAAACACACAGACAATGGCGGTTCAATTTCCTTTTTCTTTCTAAAATACGATTTTGTCCTTTTATTTTTTAAAATGGAACAATAAAACCCATTTTCACCTCGGTTAGCTTTTACGGTTTATTTTCGGTTTGAACGTGGCCAATTTGCCACCTTCAGAAAATTAATTTCTTTTTTAATTAGTTTTAAATCGAAAAACAAGTAAAAAACATGAGAACCAAATCAAACTTGAAGTATTTACGAATCCAACCAGGGTATTATCCGACAACCGCAAACCCGACCCGACCGCATTGGACACTCCATTTACGACACTTCAACAATATATACTGTTTTTTTTTGTTTTCTTTTAACAAACAATTTACAGTCAGAAGAAAACATTATGTGATACAAGAGAGTCTCATGTATATTAAGATATAAGGTTAATTAAAAATAAAAAACAAACAACAAAATTAAGGTCCAATGAACGAATCATGACGACTAGTATCCAAGATTAGTGATACTCTAATGGATGCCTTAGGTTTTAAATAATACTAAAAATCATACTAATTTAATTTTAAAACTCCCACTAATTTGTTATCAACTTTTCTACTCTCATTAGTCATATGCTTATATATGAGGGTCTTAATCATTAAAATAAAATTTATATAAAAACTGTGTGTTTACATATCAAATTAAGAAATGCTGTTTATTCTTGAATTATTGTATCATTCAAAGCTCCTTTTAACTTAGAAAATATTAACATATACAAATTCTAAAACAACCAAAATTACAAAGAAGCAAACAAGTTGGAGCATACCCATGAATCATGGCCATGATAATATCTGAGTTTCGTGATAGAAACCTTTGGGCATAGTGGGGGGTAAAGAAGAAACAAGTTCAAAGGGTTGAATGAAGAGAGAGAATAAACCAAACATCATTAAATACCTCCGGATTGGCTTTGATACAGCTTTGCAATGCCACAAGTGGATTCACACAGTCTAATCCCTGCAGCAGCAGCAACAACAACAACAACAATATCTTTGTGAAGCTCTCTTCTACCTAAAGTATATCAAAACGAAAGAGACAACATTTATGAGCAGTTTGGTTACCACTTTTATTCTGCAAAGGAAGGCATCGAAGAACTGAGACCCAAAAGATCCATTCGAATGTGCAATAAATGGCATTGATTCTCAAAGTAAAACTGAATGTTCTCTAAATAGGTAGTCGTTAGATTTTGCTTACAGAGGACTGGGGTAGCTGAGGATAAAAAGAGGCTTCGCAGCTTGCAGCCCCAACACAAGCTCAGACCACCAGTCATTTGCCGATGAGATCAACGAAGATGAAGCGGCGGAATCGATCGGTTTAAGTCTCTAATCTCCTCTACCAAATGCGTCAAGAGACAGACTCGCCGAGTGAGATCCGCGCAATCCTTCTTGAACATGCCGGCGTTGACTGGAATCGATGGCGGATCCAAGTTTGTAAGATTCACATCTCGATTTTGACAAATCGTCACAGAGGTGGTTTTTCTGGGATTTCATCTCTCATGCCCCTATTATGCCCCTATTGAAGGAAAGCTAATCTCAAATATCCAGCAATAAAACGGATATTATTTTTGATTTATTTTTAATTCAAAAACCCAGTTGATTGCAAGATTGGCCCTCACTATTTGAGTTATTTACAGACCAAACCAGGATAAACCCGACCCGAAACCAATTTAATCGGATACCCTAACTCTAAAAACTGAAATTCGTTTGCTCTCCTCATTTTTCCCTTATACGATTGAGAATTCAATTTTTCAAATCCTCCTGTTTTGTTCCCTCCGATTTCCCCCTATTTCCCAGCTCGAAATCCCGATATTGTTAATCGCGTTGAAGATGGTTCGAACTAAAAACCTCCGTGGCTTGGAAAAATGCCTCCATCCCAAATCGTGGAGGAAGAAGACCCTCCGACTGGATTCCCTCCGACTGGATTCGAAAGAGAGGAGAATTTCGAGCAAAGAGAGGAGAATTCCGAGCAGAGTGAGGAGGATAACGAGGAAAGAGAGATGAATTCGGAGGAAGAAGAGAATAATTCAGACGAAGAAGAGAAGAATTCCGAGAGATGGGAAGACTCCGACGGAAATAGCGGTCGAACACTGAGTGTCCGTGAAGATGAGGAAGACGGAAGTGTAAGTATCCCGATCAATTCAATATATTAGGAGAAATATTTACTCCATTTTTATATGAATAAACTTTGGGAATCATTTGATGCAATTCATTGTTTTGTAGTAGATTTCGGCTCTAGATTGTAGTAGATTTCGGCTCTAGATTGTAGTAGATTTCGTGTGTGTTGTTAATTGTAGTAGATTTCGGCTCTAGAAGGAAGTATAACTTGATAAAACTATGGATTTTGCTCGTATTTTGCAGGAAGTGGAACCAATGCAACCTTTGCAGATGTACTTTCCACCGAGTGAGTATAAGAAGAAAATAAAGATCTCGATGAGGTGTTACATCGCCGGCGCATTGGAGACGCTTCTTAGTGATCTGAATCCTTCACTTACAAAGCGAGAGAGAAGTTGGTTTGAGACGCACCCCCAATTCAAACATATTCTTCACATGCCAAGGGACAAAAACCACAAGCTTCAGGGCATGTGGATGCTACTTCTCCGAACAGCTTGTACTGAGAAGCAAAAAGAAGCTTGGTTCGTGGTTAATGGTGTTCCCATTCGCTATAGCATAAAAGAACATGCGTTGATATCGGGATTAGACTGCCATAAATATCCAGTCGAGTTTACGGGAAGCGGGTCTCAAATGGGTAAAATGGATTTTGTGGATAAGTATTTTAAAAAGGGATCAAAAATAAGATATCAAGACGTGAAAGTGAAGCTACTTGAAATGGGAGCTGGTAGAGATAGGTTGAACATGGCGGTCCTATTCATTTTATCAAGCATTATCAAAGGCCTGGTCAAGACTGGTAAAGAAGCTTCGTCTGTGGATCCATTCCTACTGAGAGCGGTCAATGATCTTGAGTTGTGCAGGACATTTTCTTGGGGGAGATTGTCATTTGATCATATGCTTGAACAGATCGGTCACACAATGAATCATTTTGGAGGGTTTGTTAAGGAGAATGTGAAGAATCCAGTATTATGGCCGATAAGTGGTTTTTGTATTCCTTTAGAGGTAAAATTCATTTGAAGTTTTAGTCATTTTTCTACTTACTATAACCGAAATGAGGCTAACTCTAATAATATGTATCTTGTGTAGCTCTTAGCTTTTGAGGCAATTGCACCATTGCGGATGAAGTTCCGAGTACCTGTTCCCGGTGCAGACGAAGGTTGTCCTAGGATGTGCAGATCAAAATTCACATCAAGCGAGATGAAAGGATATCCGTTTGAACAAATAAATGCCGAACTTGGTGCAACTAAGGTTAGTAAAATTGGAAAAACTGGAAAAACTGGATAACTAGTACAACTGGATAACTAGTAAAACTGGAAAAACTGGTACAGACAATTTAATTTTTGTCCTTGTTTTCTATTCGCAGGACATTGATAGTTTGCTGATTCCATCCGGCGCTGAGAAAGCTCTCCTGCGCGAAATCACTGAAAAGAAAGAAGACGACAAGCATTGCGTCGTTGTCCAAAGTTGGATGGATCGTATTGGTCAAGGATTTACCGTTTTCTTTGAAAATATGTTCAAAGAAGATGGGGATTCCAGGTCTGGAGAAGGACCTGCGACTGCGGCGGCGAACGATGAACCAACGGTGAACGCCCCGGTAGACCCCACAGTGGTAGATCTCTTTAACCGTTTCAAGGAAGAGATGGATGAGCGCATGACGAAATTCGAGGACATGGTTGGAGGGTTGGTGGAGAAGGTTGATGAGTTGGGGAAAAAAGTCGCCCCATTGGAAGCATATGTGAATGAGCAATTAAGTTATATGAGAACATATGAGGAGAACGTCTCTCGTGATGGCGTCAATGGTAATAGAGAGAAAGAAGGCGAGTCCAATGTAGCCGAGAAGGTAATATTTGCAATTTCTTACTTAATATTTGTAATATTTGCAATTTCTTTCTTGATATTTTTAATATTTGCAATTTCTTTGATTGTAGGATAATGTGTCGAAAGAAGGAGAACAAGGTGGTGGGAGTGTTGAAATGGAGGAAGAACCCGTCAAAGAGAAGGTAAACTAGCTTACATTAGAAGATGAGAAAACATATTTTTTGAATGATAACAAGTATTTGCAATTTATTTGATTATAGGATGATGTGGAAGGTGGACAAGGTGGTAAGGGTGTGCAAATAGAGGAAGAAACTGGTGAGGGTGTGCAAATAGAGGAAGAAACCGTGAAAGAGAAGGTAAACTAGCTTACATTAGATTCGATTTGCAATTTCTTTGTTAATATCTTTATTCTTAGCAAACATTTGTATATATTTGTAGGAGACCGTGGAAGAAGCACCTAAACCAAGGTTTAAACGCACTAAGATGAAATCAAGGAAGAGGACACCTGAACAACGGCAGAGAGATGAAATTAACAAAAGGCTAAAGGCGGCTGCTGAGGAGCCAACAAGGATGTCCACAAGGCTGAGGGCGGAAACTTCCAAAAAATAGGGAAAACTATGTTGTCTTGATTTGATTTCATTTTGGTAAAACTGGTAAAATTAGGTTGGTTTCATTTTGTAAAACTGGTAAAACTGGTAAAACTAGGTTGATTTCATTAGGGAAAACTGGTAAAACTAGGTTGATTTCATTTTGTAAAACTGGTAAAAGTAGGGAAAACTAATTTGATTTCATTTTGTAAAACTGGTAAAAGTAGGGAAAACTAAGTTGGAGGAGATATATTGCTCGACACTACAACTACATAACGAAACTTGGAACTTGGATAATGTTAAATCACATTACATAGCATAATTCTCATAATAAACATCACGAGATCACCACTCAGAATTAAATCACTCTGACACGGTCTCATTCAGCTCTGCCATCTTTTCACGCTGGTTTTGTAGCTCATCCCTCATTTGTTTCACTTGAAATTCAAGACTTGACAGAATTCGAAGTTGCTTAGCCTGGTCATCCACCTCCTTCCTTAACTTTGCAAATTCTTCGTCGACAGCATAAAACCAAGGAATGCGCCAGTGGAAACCATCATTCTGCACATGAAGATAGATTGAATAATTTATGAAGAGATTTTCCCGATTTTAAATACACAAATGAGATTGAGAGTTGAGAATGAGAACTCGCCTTATACTTCTCGCAGGTAAAGTATATGTTCCCCAAGTCTCCTTCGATTTGCGAAATCTCATGGAAGATTCGTTCCCACATGGACATCTCTGCGGAATGCCGTATTTACCATCTGCGACGAGACTTCTCCAGGCCTCCTCCTTCATGGCTTCCTTCATGGAGTAGTAATCTGGGTGCGACTTGTCTAAATTTCTCCAGGCCATCTTTTAAGTATTCTTAGATCTGGAGATCTAGGGTTTTGGATTGGAGAAGATGGATGGAGCGGAGCGAAAGATTTGAGGTTCTCTCTCTCTGAGTGAGAGAAAAAAAAAAGAAAGAAAGAGAGAGAGAGGAGCAGATAAATATATAAAGAAAGAAAGAGAGAAAAAGTAGATTAAAGTTATTATATTTAAAAATATCTAAACCTACACAGATTAAAGTTATTATATTTAAAAATATCTAAACCCACACATGAAAAACGAGTGCCGTCGCGCCGTCTTTCCTTAAAAACGCGCGCCGTCTTTCCTTAAAAACGAATGCACATAGTTATACGAAGATAGTAGTTGTACCAAACTTGCACATAGTTATACTTTAGATGTTTATGAGTTTAATTAGTATTACCTAATCTTAAACGTATGTTTTCTAGTCCGTTGACTTTCGATGATTAGTATATGATTCTGAGTATTTTATCACTACAAGAAACATATGCTATTTGCGACGGAAATTACTGTCGCAATTCCGTCGCAAAGCGTGATTTGCGACGGAATTGCGAGACAAATACTTCCGTCGCAAATCTCACGTCGCAATGACCTTTCCGTCGCAAATCCGTCGCAAGTTTGCGATGGAATTATCTCCGTCGCAAGTTTGCGATGGAACTAAATCCGTCGCAAGTTTGCGACGGCGTTGCGTTGGAATTGGTTCCATCGCCAAATTGCGACGCGTTTGCGACTATATATATTCCGGGCGATTTGCGACGGATATGGTTCCGTCGCAAACTTGCGATGGATAAAGCCCTCGCAAATTCCGGCGCAAACTTGCGACGGAACGTATTCCGTCGCAAAGTTGCGATGGATATTTTCCGTCGCAAATTTGCGATGGAACTGGTGCCATCGCATTTTTGCGCCGGAAAATATCCCTCGCAAACTTGCGATGGAATAGTTTCCGTCGCAAGTTATTATTTTTTTTTGTTTTTTTTTTTTTTAATTTTTCAATTATAAAATTAGTTTTAATTTTTATTTTTAATGATAAATAAATAAAATTATAAAAGCAATAATTAAATTAAATAAAAATTTAATTCAAATATCATTTAAAAACATAAAAATATTCATAAAAAAAAACAATAAAACATAAACTAAAATTCATCGGATGGTCCCGATCCACCGACTCCGCCATCATTCGGTCCGCTGGGTTCGCCTTGCTCCACTTCTTGACGGATACTGTCCAACATCGCCTTGAGCACCGGATCCGTGTTGCCCAAGTGGTCGAACATCTTATCGAACGCAGCAACCTTACGCTCATTTGCAGCCAATTTCTCTTTCAATTGAGCAACCTCGTAGGGATCCGGTAGCTGACTCGAAGTGGAACTGCAAACATATCCGCTCCCAATATCAATTTGGGACTGAAGAGAACCAACCCCCCGAATCTTCCCCTTTCTACGGGGAGCAGACTGAAAACAAAAAAAAGAAACATTGAAATTAAGAAATCAACAATATACATAAGAATTAAAATAATTTAAACTAAAAAATATGATACAAATTTACCTCAATAAAAAGCTTGTTCTTCACGGCCACAGAAGAAGCAGAAGCGGAGCTTTCGGGATCATCATTCTGAGACAACTCTTGTAGTTGTGAGTGAACGGTGTTGTAGAGCTCCTCAGAATCCTCGTCCATGAATGTCCCATCTGGCCTCCGCTTTGCATAAACGAGAACATCCAGCAAATCCGTCTCTGAATCCCCTCGTTCCTCGGCCTAAAAAAATAATTTTTGATTTGATAAAGATGATGAGAAATTAATGAACTAACTATAATATTTAAAAAAAATTAATTAGAAAAAAAAACTTACAAGCATTCGGGCGCGGGCTGCATATCCAGTTCGGCCGGATCGATGAGTAGAATTTTTGCTCTTCCCACGAGCGGACTTACCGTTGTCACTCCTTTTCTGGTGATCAGGAGTCAACCATGCCGCAACCATCCGATCCCACACATCCTGCTCCCAGTGAGGTGGCTTGGCATCATCTCCCTTCGCCAACCACTGCTGCTTCTTCCGATATGCCATATCGGGCAACCGATCATGGACTTTGGCGCAGAACTCCTCGTAAACCCGAGGGGTAAAGCCCGATTCCCAGTGGTACTTGTGCTTGAAAAAAAAAACAAAAAACAATAATATAATGTATGTTAGTGATCCGCAAAAAGGAAAATTTTTTTTTAAAAAATAAATAAGAATCAAATTAAAACTTACCGCAAAAGTACCGAACCAGCGTTTAAGAGAGGGTTCCTTTACTTCCCTCCACTTGGTATAAGGATCTTGGTAATCCTTTTCAAAGACATCCGTCACCGCAGAAGCGACGGAGGAATCCGTGAACCTGAAAAAGAAAACAATACCCTTTAACTTTAAAAAATGTACAATATCAAATACAACAAAAGTAATAAAAATTTAAAAAACAATTACCATTTAGTTCTCGGCGGGCGGTCTGGATGAAGATGATCACGGAGGCGATCATGACCAAGCTCCTCTAAAACGCCCCTAATCTCCGCATAGAAAGGGGCTAGAGCGGCCTGATGGGCAGCCCGAACTTGGGCCGACGGTCTCGGTGGGGACGGAAAGCGAGACCGGTCTCGCTGCTGCTCCTGCTCCAGCTCTCGTGCCGTAGAACAATAGGAACTACTAGCACAACCTCCGGAACGACCTCCTTGGGACCCACCTCCATGGGACCGAGAACGGGAACCCCCGGAGCCGCCGTGGGCCCCGGTCGCTCCCTGACTACGCTGGTAGTCCTGCAAAGAGTTTCGTCTCTCCATCTGCAAAATACGGAAAAAAATAAATGAAGACTAACAACAATAATTATATATATAAAAATCAAAAATGCAATAATTATTAATTACTACTATACATTCCAAAAATAATTAATACTATACATTTAGGGGTGTCAAAATGGGTAATCCAACCCATCCAACCCATTATCCAAATGGGTTGAGAGATAATGGGTTATGGGTTAATCCAACCCAATTAGTAAATGGATTAGGTTGATCCATGACCCATCTAATTATATGGTTTAATTGGTTAAATGGTTAACCCATGATCCATAAACAATAAACATAAATAATTTTCTAATAATTTTATCAAAACGCATTTTAGGTTGGTAAATTTGTCAAAACTCGATTTTGGATAGAAAATTTGTTAAAACGCGATTTTGGTGGAAAATTTGTGAAAACGCGTTTTGGGCGGGAAAATTTGTCAAAACACGATTTTGGACGAAAAATTTATGAAAACGCGTTTTGGCCGGAAAATTTTATCAAAACACGTTTTAGGGGGGGAAATTTGTCAAAACGCGAATTTGGACGGAAAATTTGTGAATATGCGATTTCGGACGAAAAATTTGTGAAACGCGTTTTGGGCAGGAAAATTTGTCAAAACGCGTTTTGGGCGGGAAAATATCAAAACGCGTTTTAGGCGGGAAAATTTGTGAAAACGCGTTTTGGGCGGGAAAATTTGCCAAAACACGAAAAATTTATGAAAACCCGTTTTGGCCGGGAAATTCTATCAAAACACGTTTTAGGCATGAAAATTTGTCAAATCGCGATTTTGGACGGAAAATTTGTGAATTCGCGATTTCGGACGGAAAATTTGTGAAACGCGTTTTGGGCGGGAAAATTTGTCAAAACGCGTTTTGGGCGGAAAAATTTGTCAAAACGCGTTTTGGGCGGGAAAATATCAAAACGCGTTTTAGGCGGGAAAATTTTTGAAAACGCGTTTTGGGCGGGAAAATTTGCCAAAACACGATTTTGGACGAAAAATTTATGAAAACGCGTTTTGGCCGGGAAATTTTATCAAAACACGTTTTAGGCGGGAAAATTTGTCAAAACGCGATTTTGGACGGAAAATTTGTGAATACGCGATTTCGGACGGAAAATTTGTGAAACGCGTTTTGGGCGGGAAAATTTGTCAAAACGCGTTTTGGGCGGGAAAATTTGTCAAAACGCGTTTTGGGCGGGAAAATATCAAAACGCTATTTAGGCGGGAAAATTTGTCAAAACGCCATTTTGGACGAAAAATTTGTCAAAACACGATTTTGGGTGAAAAAATTGTGAAAACGCATTTTGGGAGGAAAAATTTATCAAAACGCGATTTTGGACGGAAAATTTTTGAAAACGCGATTTCGGACGGGAAATTTGTGAAACGCGTTTTGGGCGGGAAAATTTGTCAAAACGCCTTTTGGGCGGGAAAATAGTGAAATCGTAAGTTTTGGTGAAAATTTGTGAAACCCGCATTTTTTGCGAAATTTTTTTGTGAAAATTATATATTTGGAGAAAAAACTAAATTTCATATTTTGTTCGGTATAATTTTGAAAAAAGAAAAAAATTGGGATGGGTAATTTGCAAAATCATGTTTTTTGTAGATAAAAAGTGAAATCATAATTGTGTAAGGACTAATTTGGAAAATAAATTAATATATGATGAGAAGGTGATGGTTAACCATTTTATCCATCAATCCATTTCAATTTGACCCATTTAATCCACAACCCATTTAATCCACAATCCATTTGATCCATTAATCCATTAGAACCAAAAAATTTGATCCATTAGGGTTAATGGGTTGGTTGGGTTGGGTCAACCCATAAATTTCAACCCATTTTGACACCCCTATATACATTACTATTCCAAAAATAATTCTAAAATTATTCTAAAATTCCAAAAATTATTCTTAAATTCCAAAAATTATTCTAAATTTATTGTAAAAATTATTCTAAAATTCCAAAAATTATTCTAAAATTCCAAAAATTATTCTAAAATTCCAAAAATTATTCTAAAATTCTAAACCTAAACTAATAACATTCCAAATCTAATAATTAATACTATACATTATTATTCCAAAAATAATTCTAAAATAATTCTAAAATTATTGTAAAAATTATTCTAAAATTCCAAAAATTATTCTTAAATTCCAAAAAGTATTCTAAAATTATTGTAAAAATTATTCTAAAATTCCAAAAATTATTCTAAAATTCCAAAAATTATTCTAAAATTATTGTAAAAATTATTCTAAAATTCTAAACCTAAACTAATAACATTCCAAATCTAATAATTAATACTATACATTATTATTCCAAAAATAATTCTAAAATTATTCTAAAATTCCAAAAATTATTCTAAAATTATTCTAAAACTATTCTAAAATTCTAAACCTAAACTAATAACATTAAATCTAATAATTAAAATTCTAACCTAGAAAATCGGCGGTGGCGGCTACAACTCGGCGGCGGCGGTGGCTGACGGCGAGATGAGAGAAGGCGGCGACGGAAAGAGAAGACGGCGAGATGAGAGAAGGCGGAGAGAGAGAGAGAAGACGGCGAGATGAGAGAAGGCGGAGAAGCTTCGCGGAGGGGCGGAGAAGCTTCGCGGAGGCGCGGCGGGGCGGAGAGAAGACGGCGGGGCGGAGAGAAGACGTCGGGGCGGAGAGAAGACGGCGGGGCGGAGAGAAGACGGCGAGACAGAGAGAAGACGGCGAGAGAGAGAAGACGTCGGGGCGGAGAGAAGACGGCGGGGCGGAGAGAAGACAGCGGGGCGTAGAGAAGACGGCGAGACAGAGAGAAGACGGCGAGAGAGAGAGAAGACGGCGAGAGGGTTTGAGCAGTTGGTTTGAGCTGCGCTCAAACCCGAGCGGTGTCATATATATAAAAATTAAATTCCGTCGCAATTCCATCGCAATATTGCGACGGAATTGCGACAGAATAAGAAATGAAAACCCTAACGTTGCGACGGAATTGCGAGGAATGGGGCACTTCCATCGCAATTCCGTCGCAACATTGCGTTGGAATTGCGACGGAAACAGAATTGGAAACCCTAACTTTGCGACGGAATTGCGAGGAAGGGGGCACTTCCATCGCAAGTCCGTCGCAATGTTGCGATGAAATTGCGACGGAAACAGAATTGGAAACCCTAACTTTGCGACGGAATTGCGAGGAATAGGGCACTTCCATCGCAATTCAGTCGCAATGTTGCGACGGAATTGCGATGGAATATAAGGTTTAGGGTTTAGGGTTTAGAGATTTGACTACGGTGTAATAAGGGTTTTACATATTCAATATATATGCTTATTAGTAGATGAATTTGAATATGAATATAGATATTGAACATTCATACGTATATCTATATATATATGATCGATGTTCCAACAAAACCGTTTGTAATGTTATATACGTTGTAAGAGTCACTGAGCTTGATATGTACGGAGTTCAAGGGAAACCTATTTTATTTAGTAAAATACTTTTAGGGTTGAATAATATAGTGCACAATAAGATTATATTACCCAAAACCCTTGTTATATGAAAAATAGGAAACCCTAAACCCTAAAACTTATGCAATCCATCGCAACTCCGTCGCAAATTTGCGACGGAATTGCGATGGACTATAAAATTTTTTGGTTTCCATCGCAACTCCGTCGCAAATTTTTAGAATCCGTCGCAATTCCGTCGCAAATTTGCGACGGAATTGCGACGGATTGTAAAATTTAATATTCCATCGCAATTCCGTCGCAAATTCCTCCCCTTTTTCTTCGGCACGCCTCTTAAATTCATCAGCTTTCATCTATAAATCACAAACTTGAGCTTCCGCTGCTTCAACCACTTTAGCCCTTTCTTCAAGTGCAAAGCTTTTTCTTTCCAACTCAGACTCCTTCGACTCTAATTCCCTGAACCTCTTCTCCGTGCTTTCTCGTACTCGTCATTCAACATTGAGAAAGCACCGAAAGATTGTGTGCTGATGTCTAAGAGGACCAGAATTGATTGGAACTTGGGTTGAAAGTTTCATCTTAATTGAGACAAATGGCGAGAAGATGAAAGGAATTTGATTTAATTTGCAGCATTTTTTATCCACCATTTTCTTCCTCGCTCTCAGCATACAGAAATATGATCCTTCTGTATACTTGCCTTATAACTCTTTGGTTTATATGGATCATCTGAAATCAGCGGAATGAGAAGTGGAGAAGAGGTTCAGGGAATTAGAGTCGAAGGAGGCTGAGTTGGAAAGAAAAAGCTTTGCACTTGAAGAAAGGGCTAAAGTGGTTGAAGCAGCGGAAGCTCAGGTTTGTGATTTAGAGATGAAAGCTGATGAATTTAAGAGGCGTGCCGAAGAAAAAGGGGAGGAATTTGCAATTTAGGTAGACAAAATCAAAACAACTTAAAATACAAAACAACTAAAAATACAAAGAAAAACATCAAAATTAATCATCAAAGTCATTTTCATCGTCATTTTCATCATTTTCAGCAGATACGTAAGAGTTTTCACTGTGCTCCCGTTCGTCTTCATCAGTCGCAGACTCTTCGAATTCATCGGCTTCTCCATCTTCAGTTGAATCGTCAACGACGTCTTCAACTTCTCTGTTCTCGGGGTCGACGTGTATGATATTTTCAGTGGATTCAATCGGGTTTGAAACTTCTGCAACTCTGTCATGCTGCATTGCCACTTCATCGTCTAAACCATATACATAACCTCTTGGATTGACCTTTATGACCGATAACCAAGTCTCCCGTCTTTGCCTAACCCGAGGATAAGGAATAAAACACACTTGCTCTGCCTGCGATGCAAGGATGAAGGGTTCGAACTTGGAATATTTCCGGGTTGCATTTACATCGGTGACACCTACCGTCTCGTTTCTGCGAACCCCTCGATTTGGTGTCGGATCATACCAATCACATTTGAACATAATACATTTCAAGTTGATAACTCCTGGGTATGTGACCTCGATGATCTCTTGCAAAACTCCATAGAATTCTGTTTCGCCCGGGACATGAATACCATAATTTGCTGTCGACTTCCTCATGCCATGCCTGTACGTATGGAAAATGTACCCGCGAGTACAGTACATTGGTGCTGTAGTGATCTTTCCTATTGGAGAGTTCACAATCTCACGCACCCACAGCGGTATTGGTTCCGGATGATAGCCCTCTCTCACCTATATAAAAAAAATGGTACAATCACAAACATTAATTAATTATATATAGTGTTAGGTTTTAGTTTATATATGACTAATTTGAATGAAGAGCACTTACATAGAATTTTAACCATCCAGCAAAGTGACGTTCTTTATAAATCTCATACTCATGCTCTTGTAAATCAGGGTATGTTTGGCGGGAAAGATTATCAAATATGCTGCACAAAAATCTCGGGTTATATATATATATATATAAACGAATGATCAATTAACTAATTTACCTCTCAAATTGGCGCAGTTCATCCAGATTACGCAATATGTAATTGTGAGCCGCATTCAAATCTTCACGCCTCCACGATTTTTCCTTCAACTTTCCAGAAAGTCGGCCTATTTCTTTGAAGATGCTGGGGACATCATGCCTATAAACAGGTGCAACGCCTCCATCATCGTATCGTTTCGTAGCGGTTCTTCTCGTTCTCACATTTAAGACGCGGAGTTAGATGTCTCCTCTGTCAAACTTCCTTGGACGATGGATCCCTCAACTTTTGCTAGGTTTTTAGCCTTTCCCTTCAAGTGTCCCATAAAACGCTCGAACGGATACATCCATATGAATTGCACAGGCCCCCCGAGATCCGCCTCATATGGCAAATGTACCGGTAAGTGTTCC
>JAIUCV010002624.1:0-43808 GCA_026724425.1 Erythrophleum ivorense | reverse complement strand
ATTCTAAAATCCGCAAAGTCCTCACCGTCCAGAGCACTGATCAAACAGTTATCTGGATCAAAAGAAAGAACGAAATCTGAATCTTCCTTTCTCTCTTGTACTCTACGTACGGGCGTAGCTGAACACCAACTCAATCTCGATGAAAAAAGAAAACAAAAAAGCAATCAATCAACTACCTTGAATCCGAACTAGGCTACTTCATGTCTTCTCTTATGAAATTAATAGTAAAGATCCCCTTTCCTTATTGATGTCGCTGATGAGGCGTTAACGTATCAGCTCTTACAGTAAGCGCTATTCTTGGAATAAGCGCTGCTAGTCTTTTCCTTATCCACTAGAAGTCTTACAGTGAATCCAATAGTAGACGAAGATGGCATCGAAAGGGAATTTTTTGCTGCAGGCCAACTCGGAATAGAATAGGCTCTTAGGGAGCCCAGAATACGGCCGAAGAAAGGCAACTCGTGCTCTTTGAGGGGGAAAGAGGGTCTTGTGCACGTGAATCAGATGTGGGACTTTTATCTCGAGAGAGGGGGTCTTACCGCTCTTTGGATGAATGCCCTCTTAGGCAGCTAGAGAAGTTGACTAATGCTCCTACGAATAGGCAGGCCTTTTGGGAGAATGAAAATGAATCCCAATCCGGTTCCCTTGAAGCAGCTGTGTCACTTTCGGATTTGATAGAATCGAGTTCTTTGCAGGTTTGACATTGTGGGATTTTCCTTACTTGCCTTCAAGCGCTTACTCAATGCCAAACTTATCTAACCTAACAGCGCATATGAGCCGTTAAGGTCAAGGCCGTACTCTATTCCTGACTAGACTAAAGGTAAGGAATAGCGGCATACGATACCACCAAACAAAGGATTCTAAACCTCAAAGCCTTTTCGATAGGAGCTGCTTGCCTTGCATTCGATGCATCCACCCGCAAAGGGAACAGGGGATTTGTGCAAACACAGGAAAGATCCAAGCAGCGGATAGGATCACTCATACTCCCACACCGGTAAGACCAAGAGCGGCATTTGAACGAGTTTTAGCCCCTTCTCTAGCATCATCCCTTGCTTCGGCTTGATTACGAAGAAGAGGCTTATTAAGAGGAGCCTGCTAGACGAAAGAAAGATGCTAGTGGGATTAAGGAGAAGACGATAGGACGCAAAGGCAGGTTGCTTAAAAACTCTTAGAACCGCTCCCGGTAACCACGTTTTGAGTTCCCTGCTTTGAGTCTTGTCTTAAGGCGGCGGAAGGCAGAAGAGGGAAAGTAGCTCTATTTACAATTACAAAAATGAATTTAGGCACAGCCTTTTCCACAGTTACAGAAGCCTTTGTCGCGGAGCTTTGACATATTAGCCCGGATTACGCTTTCAAATCAATAGTTCATTGACCGTAGTACTTCATCTTTTCTTACTCGTCACAGTACAGATCCCGCGCATCAAATGATTACTTACTTGAACTAGCACTTGCTGCTATTCACTCAGCAGAGATCAGGCGAGATGCTAATTGGATAAGGACTAACCGGACCTCACCTCCGCTTTTTTCAGGTCTCTTTGACCCTTGGTTGGTGACTGGACATCCGAAGTGTGTTCTTGGAGTTCTATTTCTTTATTGTGTGAATGGACAAAGATATATATAGTAAGCGCCCCCTAACCGGGGCTATACATTGGCAGGGAACTCTTGTTCCGAGTGGGATCAAAGAAACTAGCAGACTGATCACACAAAAGGCGTCCGAATCTGGGATTCTCTTCCTTCGTCTCTCTTATCTCGCCTTATTAGTATATTCTTCACTCTCTGTAAGGAAAGAAAAGAAAGCTGTCACACTCTTACACGCTCTTCTATCTATCGGAGTTCTTTTACCTCGCTCTCTATCTACGTTTACGAGTCAGTTTCCAAAGTCTCATTTTAATGGTGATATTCAAAGTGTGCATTCAAAAGGTCTTGTGCCTGCGCTATCAAGTCAGGTGTTATAGGCAATGCCTCTCAAATGTAGGCCTTTGTACCGCGCACTAACATAGCTAAGGTGAAGAGCGGAACCCGTTTGTATCATCCGTGGCAAACATCTGCCCCTCCTATAATCTAATGAGAGTCTTTCTTTTTTCCTAGCCAGTCTCCTCAAGGCCTTACTTTGTAAGGCGGAAGAAGCGCTGTGCTAGTGAATCGAGAAGTCTTTCACAGTCTTATTTATTGAAGTGAACTTTCAGCAATAGCCGAGTTCATCGAAGGAGCAGAAGAGGGTAGAGGAGGAATCTGTCGCTACTGTAGTTGCTCTTTTGTCTCTATCTGTCGGTCCATTCCGTATTCCCGTTCTCTTAGAAAGAATGGCTCTCTTCCCTTGGCCTCGTTGTCTCTATCGATCTCACAAATCTCTCTGGTATAGGCAAGGGCTCATCTGTGAATGAATCCCTTTACTTTATTCCTCCTCCCCTTCTTTGTTGCGTAGCGGAGGTCGATTTGGGAAAGTCCCCAACTGGTCTTGACCGACCAACAGCCCTTGCTTGGCTCTTCGGGCTAAAGTCTTTTGAAAAGCTTTTATGATGCCTTAGTTTAGTAAAGAAAGGCTTTTTTTTGTTTGTGGTCTGCGATGGGTCTAGCCCCGTGAGCCTCTCCAAACGTTCTCAAATCGGCCTTTTCTTTGTTGTTGTTGCGGGCGTACGGTATTACGGCCTTTATTATTCCACTTTCTCAAAATATAGAGCAGCGAATCGAGAGTCTCTCTCTATGTCACCATTCCTTTCTTCGATTCTATGGCAGTTAATCCAAAGCTGGTGCAAGCGATCTCATAGGTGGATTACTAGAGATAGGAAAGCATCAAGCAAGAAAAGGCTTTTTACTAAAACTAAACTAAATAAGGCCGGTTCTCCTAAGCAATTAAATTAAAGGGCTACGGCTTTCGCGGGCAATCAAGGCCATAGCTTGGTTCGTGCGTACGATTCTTTTATGAAAGAAGTCTCTCCTATTGCAAGCAAGGCTTTAATCGCTTCAAGTGCTTTTCCTTTCGCTTCGCTCGACTGAGTCTGAGTATGTACCTTTATCGATCGAGCTTTCCAGGCTCTCGTTTATCCTGGTTTGACCATGGATCCGGCACATGACGAGATCATTTCGTCTGCTCTACACGAGCCTTAGAATGAGTTTGATTGTCAAATGTGGGATTACCTATATTCATATTCTTCCTTCTTTTAGCAGCTCATCTTGAATCTTGAATGTTTAGCGAAAGGCTTCAAGGGATTCTATTTTCACTGTGCTATCTTGAATCGTTTGAAGATGCTGGTTCGATAGGACCAGGCGAGTAAATGCTTTTTGCTCACCTGGTGAGAGGTGCATCTCCTTAATACCGAATTCTCCGAGAATAAGAATACCCGGGGCAATCCTCTTATTAGATTCACTTCGGTCAGATCAAGCTATTTTGGGCAGTACAAAGAAATTCGGAATGAGCGCAAGTTGAGTCGACTGTGATTCTTCTTGTTCCGCTGTGAATGGTATCGTTATCGTATGAAGTAGTTTTCCCTACCTTACTTAATGACTCTAACTAGCCGAACCGGAAACTTTCTTTGTCAATGCAAACCTGCTCCATGACAGGACTGGTATCCCCTTCTGCGAGATTAGCAAGAGCTTCAAATCGTGAGGACTGAACTGAGGAGGACTTGCATTTTTCTGGACCTGCTGTGCCTGGTTATTAACCTTTTCACCTGCTTTTGCCTCAGGTTCGGTTCTCGAGGAGCGCAACCTCGGACTCCCTTTGACCACCATCCAAGGACCGAACTCCTCATCGACGGAGACGTCCTTGTGCCTCTCGGCCTTGACTCTGGTTTTTTTCCGGTGAAGGCAGCGGCGGAGAATTCTCAGTTGGAGGATTTGGTTTTGCCTTCAGTGGGCAATCTTCCATTCTATGCCCATAGATGCCACACTTCAAACAAATAATGTTGAGATTCTCATATTCCACCGAAAAAATGGCTTTCCTGGTAATCACGCGGGAGACAAGTTTCCGACGGAGATCGATCTCGACACTGATCCTCGCATATCTTCCCCTCTCGACTTTCCCCTTTTTCTGTTGGAGAGTGTTGAGGTCAACTTTCAGAGTCCTGCCGATGATATTACCCAATCTCCAGAGAAGAGTCTCATTGCAGTAATAAGCCGGAAGATTAGGGATACGAATCCAAATCGCAAGCTTGCTAAGCGTCTGACTGTGGGGATTCAAGCTTGGACTCCATCTTTGAACAAGAAGGTAGTGTCCCTCTATGACCCGCGGACCATCGTTTAGAACTCAGTCATAGTGAGCTTTGTTATTCAACCTGATAATTTAGTAGTTATTCTCCAGATCGATTCACTCGAGATCGGCTAGCCCCCATAGTGGAAGAAGTTTGTCTTTCATCACTCTCTAACTCAGTCTTCTACCCAGAAGAGTGATTACGAGGGCATCCTTCCATGGACGAACAAAGTCCTTCCATTCCTCATTAGACACTTCCACCTCAGGCTAGATGGTTTTTAACCGATCGAGTTCGGCAGCAAGTGAAGGCGATATCTTCTCTTCTTCCTCTAGCCACTCCTATAAACCATTTGGTTGAAGATCTGTATCCATTGAATCGCAGCCAATCAGTGAAGCTTTGTAAGACATCTGTGTATTCTTTGCAGGTACGCTAGGGCATTCTTCGGTAATCGGATTCACCTGAGCTTTCTCTGAAGAAGACCCATCAGGTTGACTTTCCGTATCCATCATGTCTTGATGCTCAAGCTTTTTGATATGCCGTCCTAAGAGATCGTCTTCTTCCTTTGAAGTACCTCTCAGTGTCTCGCCGACAGTATCGCCGGGAGGGGCTGCCATTAACGAAGAGAGAACTCACTAGAGTCTTCAATGAGCGAATCCCGCTTGCACGTTTCGACTATCCGCTCTTCCTTCCTTTCATTCTCTCCCTGGAGCTGATTGATAAGAACTTCATTCAACATTAGCTGCTTTAGTAGGCAAAGAAGCCATTTCATACCTTACTGTAACAGGCAAGTCTACTTCCAAAGCCTACCTTCCGGAATGATTATTCTGACTGAACTGATTATTCTTTTCTTAATTAAGAAATCTCTTTCTTTTTCGAGTTTTTCTGAGTCGACAGATAGGGATAGGCCAGCAAATGCAATCTCTGAGTCTACTATGGCTTAGTTGTCCAAGGTTAAGGACTAAATCCTATTCCTATAGCTATTAAAAAACAACTTACCTAGAAGCGTAAAGGCCTCTCCTTTCAGACTGATTCCTAAATATTAAGAAAGAATATTGCTTCCGTTTTCTTCTTTAGCTGTAACACTGAAGCTATCGAATTCAGTCAGTCGAGCTACCGTAACCTCGCCCAGGTATGAAATTCTCGACCACTAGGGAGAGGGCCATAAGAGGGCCGGTCCTCTCGCTATCGCTCGAGCGTCTTCAAACCAAATTGGAAATGGAGAAATGCGGCTTACTACACTCTTTCTATATGATTTAACTAGAAGGAAAGTCCCAATTTAGCCTTCTGATAACAAATAGTGACCTGACTTCGATGTCAAAAGCTGGAGCTTGCTACAAGTCTCCATCCTCTCCTTATCATTATCAGTTGAGCTGAATTACTCGACCGTTAGGGAGAGGTACTAGTAGCCTTACTCTCGAGTAATTATTTCCCATCCTGTGATATCGGAATCGGAACTCTGATTTATCTTATTCTCGTTCTCCCCTACAGTCACTTCACTGTCCTACTGGCAACATTAAGACTGTTTTCTCGTAGCCTTTGTGCCCCTATCCTCGTCAGCCGTTGGGTTGCTTGTTGGCTATAGGCTTTCTTCTTTAGCTCTTTAGTGTCGAATGAGACTTTGTCACAGGAGTGAATATCAATACAATACGCACAGGTAAGAGATATAAAGAAAACTTTCTTCTAAGGCACGTAGTTCTCGACTGTAAAGGAGAGGACTGAAGACTCTCGCTATCGCTCGAGCTACTTCGTACCCTTGCTTGTTGCAACGTGCGGAGCTGCTCGACGTAAGGAGAGGGCTTGAGAGCTAGCTCAATCCGTTGCTTGTTTGGTTAACTACGTACCTCAGTTACTTCCTTCTTATTGAATGAGTAAATCCCCTTCGTCGGTCTCTTCCTTCCCCAAGGCTTAGCAGGGGAGATAAATCAAACTGAATTACTTTAGCTTTAGCTTTTGGATATAGCTTTCTACATTCTGTTTTCTTTATTGGAAGATTGAGTTCAGTTAGACTTAGTAGTAAGGAAACAAGCAAGGGCTGAAGAGATAGAGTTACCTGCCTTCGTGCCTCTCTCTATAGAAGTGGATTCAACGGCAAATTCCCTTAAGCCTTAATATTTAGTGGTCTCGGTCTCAACCCTCTCCTTATCAGTCGACTTTATTCCCTCTAGTGACCTATAGGAACGAAGGAGGAAGTCATGTAATATGGAATCGAATTGAAGTTGCGGAAAAGAAAATCAATAAGAAAATAGAATCCAATACAAGAACAAGAAAATCAAATGCATTCCTTCTAGCTAGAGCAAAGTCTTCTTTTTTATTCATCTTTGCTATCAGGAACGGAGGAAGGAAGACGCTTTGTTTCCAATTCCATTCGCCAAGGGGCAAAAAGTAGCTTTTTCACGGTAATAGAATTTTCAATTGAAGTTCACTTGAGCTAGGGTTCAATACAATAAGAAAACAGTCTCTTGTCGCTCGGCCCTATATTGCCAACTAATGCCTTTTCCGGTCAGAATGTCTATGATTGCGAAGTAGTCCGGTACGCGTAGGACTGTGTTTGGTCTTAGTAGGTGAGCGCTTGGCTTGGCAGTCATCGTTTTCCCTCCTTCTTCCTTGTCTGATTGATCCTATCCTTCAGGCTTTACAGAGTAAGGGAGGACTGAAAATAGCGCTTTGGTTTGAAGAGCTTAGTCTTAGTGTGAAACTAAGGTCAGGCTTTCCCCTTCGGGGCTGTTACAGTCAACCGGTAAAGAAGAAGGAAGACTCCCATTACAGCTTTTGAATCTCACTAGTGTAACTTGATTCAATCTGCTCCTTGGTGTAATGGCTCAATCTATAGATAGAAAGCCTTATGATGGGAAATAACTTGACTCAATCAATATTCTTAATCTTGCCAGTAGAACGATCAGAAGGTTGGAAATCCGGATTATTGAACCAGTTCAAGCAACCGTACCCTCTCCTTGGCAGTCGAGTCTCGTGGGCGAGAGCAAGGCGAGAGGATGAGGCTTAGCAAGCATAAGCGAAGGAACGGGGGAAAGAAGACGCTCTCCCTAAGGCCGAAAAGAGTGAGTTGAGTTCCTGGACTGACACTGCAGAGCGAGTAAAGGGACAGGGACAGCTACCTTGCAATCATAGAAATTCTGACCTGAGGCTTAGTTGGAAAGATAGCGCTAAATAGAACGAAATGAACTGATTCTATGTAATTACGCTTAGTGTGAAAGGCAAAGGATTGAAGATGAAGATCTTAGTGCTTTTAGGCTGGACTGGGCTCTATGCAAGGCTGAGTGGATGACTAAATACCAGGGAGCAAAAGCTTGGCACCTTATGAGGTATGGATCGGATCACAGACCAATGGGAAAGAAAGAAGCAATTCAACTTCTAAAGCACATTATGAGAAAGTCTGAACTCCCTATTCTATTGGTCGAGTAAGTGAAATCTCATAGCTTGAGGATTGAATTAGCCTAGTGCTAAGGAACGTAGGAGTGAGAAAGACAAGGATAGGTTACGTAGTAGCTGATAGGGAGAGGAAGAAAGCAAGCGTAAGCGAAGGAATAGCAGTGAGTGAAGGGAAAAAAAGGAATATATATTCTTAATTCAACCCTACGGATCTAGTCCCCGAGACAGAGTCTTGTATGAAATTGCTTACTCGAAGAGGCATGAAGTTTACTTGATTGCTTTAAAGAGGCACGTTAGGAGACGCTCGACTGAAAGGAGAGAAGCTAAGAAAGCCACTGTACCGAACAAGCAAGGGCCCGAGCGCACTAGCGTCTCAGCCCAACAAGCAAGGGCCCGAGCGCACTGGCGCGAAAGCCGTTGCGCTAACGGACGCACATCCGTTTTCTTGCCCGCTTCGCTCAAGCCTTTCGGCTAGCGTTAGCGCAGTAGTTTTCTTGCTCGTTGCTTGTTCCTTTCAGTCGAGAGCTTCTTAAAGCCCCTCCCCCTTTCGGGGGAGCTACTGCGTAACCTCTCCCTAACGGTCGATATTGTACTCGCTTTGCTCGAGATCTCCGAACCTTAGGACGTGCATCCGTTTTCTCTTTCGAACCGGAAGTCACATCACATCTCTTGAAGAGAGGGAAAAGAAAGAAGACCCCCGTAGGGTTAACCCGGTCTGTAGTAAAGGCTCACGAAGGCAGGTCACTATTTGTTATCAGAAGGCTAAGGTTTGAAGAAGCAACGGTACGAATGTAGGCTCGAGCTTTGCTTTAGGATTGAAAAAGCTCTCCCGAAGCCTTTCTACCTTTGCCTGATGGGGGGCCAATAGGCTTGGTTCAGTCCCCAATGACAATGGAGGGAGCTTTATCTCTCGCCGGACTATTTATTCATAAGTAGAGCACTTTTCGCACCGGAAGCGGAGAGACAGACTTTTAGCCGTGACTGGACTGGCGGCAAAGAATACCTCCTTTAATGCCACCTACTTGTTGATTGGCCTTCTTCAAGAACCCGATGGGCGTAATTACTATATAGAATTGGTTTCGCATTTAGCTTTAGCTGTTAGAAATAGAAAGCAAATTAAGAGAAGTGAAGTGGGAGGTGATTCCACCAACGGTTCCTCTTCCAGGTCTGGGAAGACGATCCTACTCAAACTCTTCCAATCGACGTCTTCAATAATCTTTCTTCTTCCCACGGACTGACTCAAGCACCAAGACCTACTGCTCTTCCGACAACCGATGAAATGGCAGCTAGTTCCAGGGAAGTCAATAGAAGTTGGATTGCCTAGTTTTGAGTTCTATTTGAACTAGTTTCCAAGGCTTGATTGCCTCTGGGCTTGGGCAAACTTTAATCTTTCTATTTAGCCCGAAACGGGTTCTTATATAAATAAAAATAAGGTTCCTAACCAGACCCCGTGTACGGATAGAGAAGGAAAGTCTATTTTTCCAAGAGTCTAGCTAACTCTAACCCAGGATCAATCGTGAAGAGGTTTTTCTTCTTCAGTAGCAGATTCGGATAGTGATCAGTACCCCTCTCGCCTTTCCCATAGGCACCATTCTATGAAGGGCACTATCGACCGCGCTTTCCTTTCTTGAGTATCGCGCGATGCCACTGTCCGAAAAGGGCATCTTCCACCTCCGCTCAACGGATCTGAATAACAGAATTTTGCAATACAGTTCTCTTATACGGCAATACTAGATTGGCGAGACAAGAGAGAAAGCTTAGAAGAAAGTAGTAAGGTGTCTGTGGGGCTTGCCTTACAGGTAGTGACTAGACCACTTACATCTCGAACAGATCTTAGTCTCAATGGAGTAATTGCGAGATGACCTAGGAACTTACAGAATACCTAACTTGGATAATCGGTAGACTGTTAGGAGAATGATTGGCTAGATCATTTGGTTCACTGCGGAGAACCCTTTCTACGCTACGTTCCCAATATAATATAAAGCCGTCATCCTTCTGTCGCCTGTTATCCCCACACCAGACCTTAATTATAGTTAAAGGCTACGGCGTATCTCCACCGGAGAGGCGTCTTAATAAACGTCCTTCTCTGAATCTCTCTCTTTGCTCTTCTTCTTCTTCTAATTTCCGTTCTCTTTTTCTTCTTCTTCGATAACCTTTGCCTAAGATGAGAGAGTGCATTTCCATTCACATCGGCCAAGCCGGCATTCAGGTCGGAAACGCTTGCTGGGAGCTTTATTGCCTCGAGCATGGCATTCAGGCTGATGGCCAGATGCCAAGTGATAAGACCATTGGTGGAGGCGATGACGCATTCAACACCTTCTTCAGTGAAACTGGAGCTGGAAAGCATGTACCTCGTGCAGTTTTTGTAGATCTTGAGCCAACTGTCATTGATGAAGTTAGGACTGGGACATATCGCCAACTATTCCACCCTGAGCAGCTGATTAGTGGCAAGGAGGATGCAGCTAACAACTTTGCCCGTGGCCACTATACCATTGGGAAAGAGATAGTTGATCTTTGCTTAGATCGCATCAGAAAGCTTGCAGACAACTGCACAGGTCTCCAAGGTTTCCTGGTTTTCAACGCTGTGGGTGGGGGCACAGGTTCTGGTCTTGGTTCCCTTCTGCTGGAGCGTCTCTCGGTGGACTATGGCAAGAAGTCCAAGCTCGGTTTCACAGTCTATCCTTCTCCACAAGTTTCAACCTCTGTTGTTGAGCCCTACAACAGTGTTCTTTCCACTCATTCCCTTTTGGAGCACACTGATGTTGCTGTGCTACTTGACAATGAAGCCATATATGATATTTGCAGGCGTTCACTTGACATTGAGCGACCAACCTACACCAACCTCAACCGCTTGGTTTCTCAGGTCATATCATCACTGACGGCATCCCTGAGGTTTGACGGTGCCTTGAATGTTGATGTCACAGAATTTCAGACTAATCTGGTACCTTATCCCAGGATTCACTTCATGCTTTCATCATATGCTCCTGTAATTTCAGCAGAGAAGGCATACCATGAACAGTTGTCAGTTGCAGAAATCACAAATAGCGCATTTGAGCCATCATCTATGATGGCCAAGTGTGATCCACGCCATGGCAAATACATGGCTTGCTGTCTGATGTACAGAGGGGATGTGGTCCCTAAAGATGTGAATGCAGCTGTCACAACTATCAAGACCAAGCGCACCATCCAATTTGTTGACTGGTGCCCTACTGGATTTAAGTGCGGTATCAATTACCAGCCTCCAACTGTTGTCCCCGGGGGTGATCTTGCCAAGGTTCAGAGAGCTGTGTGCATGATCTCAAACTCCACTAGTGTTGCTGAGGTTTTCTCTCGCATTGACAACAAATTTGATCTCATGTATGCCAAGAGGGCATTTGTACACTGGTATGTTGGCGAGGGGATGGAAGAAGGTGAGTTCTCTGAGGCTCGTGAAGACCTTGCTGCCCTGGAGAAGGATTATGAGGAGGTCGGTGCAGAAGCTGCTGAAGGTGAAGAGGGCGATGAGGGAGATGAGTATTGATTAGAAAATTCCACCTTCAGTCTATTATCTCTTATTGTCTGATGTTTCTTAATGGTGCTAGCTGCTGATATGTACTTTCCTTGGTTTTCTCTCTTTAGTTGCTGTCATTGGCTTGTCTGTTCTACTGAGTGGAGCTTGAACTATTTCAGTACTAAAACCTCATGATTTGTTTTGTGTCTTGACTTAAGTGGGAGTTTCATATACAGTAATCACAAAATTGAACTTCTGTTCCACAAAAAAAAAAGGCTACGGCGTCCTCTCTCCCACACAGCTTCTGATTCAAATTAGCTTAGATGAAGCGGAACAGGGCCCGTGGATACCTTGACCAGAAAAGGATGCCTTTTCGCAACCAATCCAAAAAAAGTAAGAGAGGTCGTACCGTGCCGTGTAACTTTTGCTAAAAGCTGTCTTCTCCACAAGGATTGGCTGTGATGGGACTTTCTGAGATGCCCAGATCATCTCCGCTGCTTGTTGTTCAGCCCCGAGCACTAAAGTATATTTAGTCTCCTGTGTCAATAAAGGCAGGCAATACAGCGGTAAGCTATGTTAACCGGATAAGGAAAATGCAAGTCCATTCTTTCTTAACTGTGTGCTTCAAGTGCTTACTTTCATTTCCAATAAAGGATTTGAAATTCTTTTCAGAGCTAAGGCAAGGGGAGGACAAGCCTAAGACCCTGCCAAGAACTTGCAATACGGGTTAAGCCGTCCCAAGTAAAGGGGTAATAGGGTAGGCTTGAAAATTCCTTTTTTTTCTGCCTAACCAAGCACACAAGTCCTGCTTCTTATGGTATAAGACAATCTCTTCTTATAAGGATTTAAGTAAATTGGTGCAAGCTAGGTAAGCGCTCACGTACTGCTAATAGAGGTAAGAAAGGCGTTTACGGGCTAGCTGGGGAAGGTTGAATGTTTTCTAATTGGTAACCTTGTGCCAAAGCATCTAAGGTGGGTGGGTAGGCGCATTAGACTGAATTAGTGTTTGTTTTGGCATTTGTAGCAGGAGAATAGGAAGAATTGAATGACAAAGCGATATTATCTTAAAAGCAGAACTAGCGCTTAAGGTGCCTAAGCGGGGGAAGAAGTCAAGTCTCATCCCTTGACTACGAAACCGAAACTAAGCGGCTATTCTTCATATCGAGAAATGAAGTGAGAAGGATTTCTAGCTAGTCTTCCTTATAAACCGGGTAAATGACTTAACCAATCGAGTTGTTCACATTCAACTATGGCAATTCTTGTTAAGAGCTGAAACCAAGAGTTCAGAGCGGCCAATTTCTAAAAGCACTTTTTCTAAAAGCACTCATTCCCTTAGGATAGGAGCATTCGTTAGCTAATCTTTCTACGCTTAGATCTCTATTATTTTCTCTTTCTAGTTCGAGGGAATCGGGGCAGAGAAGGTTTTTATCCCTTAAAAAAGCCTTTTTCCGTTGCTCGAAGCAACCACGAGCTCTAACTTAAAGTTGGTCTAGAACCACTGAGATTAAGTTGTTTTCTATTTTCTCCAGGCTATGAAAGATCTGGGACTTCGTTCCAGGAAATCCGTATATTCTTTTAGCATATCTAGTAGGGAGAGGGGGAGACAGACAGTAAGGTATGGCGAGATCACATCTCCCGTTACTATAGTACAGCCTGTACGGGGAATGAGATATAGTGATGCCGACAATTCAATAACTAATCAGGAGAGTAACGTAACTCACTGAACCGAACCAGCCCCCACTGAACAAAACAAGCTTTAAATGGGGCTTATTCTCGCCTTACTGTAGAAGGAGATTTTCTTTCTCGGCTTGACTAAACTTTCTTATACCCCTTTGAGAAGAGGAGGAATAGGAATTGAGAAACAGAAACTCGTGGGCCGTTAAACGACCACCTATGAACCTTTTTAATAACCTTTTCCTCGCGGGAATTACATGAATAAAGAATCACCCCTTTCCGTATAGCATTTCATAGACCTCTCGATTAGCCTACTAATAAAGAAAGTGAAGCACTAAGGGGTTCCGATGAAAAGAAGGAATAAGGGAGTTCCGAGTTAAGCGATAGGAATTGGTCCACAGTGAGAAAGTCAAGCGAAGCAAGAGGGAAGATGCCCGGCCGAGGGGAAGTCGTAACTGGAGTTGAATCCCTCTCCTCTCGCTTCGCTCCCCAACTCGTTTAAGTCAACTGATGCCATGGGTCATTCCCTTGTTTACGAAACTGGGCTATGAAAAGCATCGAGAAAGAAGAGTGGAACAACTACCTTCCCAGTTTATCGGGACTCTACCTATTTGGTGGATTCTTGTCTTGGGCTTCACTCCCTTAATCCCGTTCCTTCGCTCTCCGGACTTATTCCTTCTAGGCGAGAAAGGAGTGTAGCGGGTTAAGCACAAGCCTTTTGTTTTTGAAAAGTTCTGTTAGGTTCTTAGTAGCAGTCGGCGACCTTCTTGATTCTTTCTTTTACTTCACATAGCTTTTCGTCTCCTTGATAGCTGGCAGTTCTCCAAAAGTATGAAAAGCTGGAGGACTTTGTACCAGCCATTCCAGTGTGGTTGAATTTTGTTCAACAGCCCAAGGAATGTTCGCCCTTTTTGTTTTGTTATTTCCACTGCTTGAAGTGATTGTTACGACCACGAAGAAACGACGAATCCCAACTACGGATATATAAGAGCCAAAACTGCTAAGGGCATTCCATCCAGCGTAAGCATCTGGATAATCTGGAATGCGACGTGGCATACCCGAAAGCCCTAAGAAATGCATGGGAAAGAGGGTCGGATTAACCCCGAAAAAAGTGATCCAAAAATGGATTTGACCTAAAGTTTCAGGGTATGTCCGACCAAAGATTTTACCCACCCAATAGTGAAATCCTGCAAATAAAGCAAAAACGGCTCCCATAGAAAGTACATAATGGAAATGCGCAACCGCATAATAAGTATCATGTAGAGCAATGTCTAGCCCAGAATTTGCCGGGACTATTCCAGTGAGTCCTCCTATGGTGAACAAAAAGATGAACCCTACAGCAAATAACATGGGTGTTTTGTATTGTATCGAACCCCCCCACATGGTAGCGATCCAACTAAAGATTTTAATTCCAGTGGGGACAGCTATGATCATGGTAGCTGCGGTGAAGTAGGCACGGGTATCAACGTCTAAGCCCACAGTAAACATATGATGAGCCCAAACAAGAAATCCAAGAACACCTATACTGATCATGGCATAAACCATGCCTAGATACCCGAAGACCGGTTTTCCCGAAAAAGTCGAAACGATATGACTTATGATACCGGATCCAGGCAGAATGGGAATATACACCTCTGGATGACCGAAGAACCGAAAGAGATGCTGGTATAATATTGGGTCTCCCCCTCCTGCGGGATCAGAAAAGGTTGTATTAAAGTTTCGATCGGTTAATAACATGGTAATTGCCCCTGCCAGTACCGGAAGTGATAATAAAAGTGGGAATGCTGTTACTGGAACGGACCACACAAATAGGGGTGATCTATGCATAGTCATTCCAGGTCCACGCATGTTGGAGATAGTTGTTATAAAATTGATAGAACCTAAAATGGATGAAACACCAGATAGATGAAGACTAGAAATTGCTGAATCAACTGCTCCTCCAGAATGGCTGGTAATACCACTTAAGGGCGGATAGACCGTCCACCCAGTGCCGCTACCCACTTCTACTAAGGCTGAGCTTAATAGGAGCAAGAGACTTGGTGGCAACAACCAGAATGAAATATTATTTAATCGTGGAAATGCCATGTCAGGTGCACCTATCAGAATCGGAACAGACCAATTACCAGATCCACCTATCATCGCCGGCATAACCATAAAAAAGATCATTAAAAAAGCGTGAGCCGTTATTAAAACATTATAAAGTTGATGATTCCCACCAAGAATTTGATCGCCGGGTCGTGCTAATTCCATACGAATCAATACTGAGAAGCATGTGCCCATCACTCCAGCAATGGCACCGAAGATGAAATATAGAGTCCCTATATCCTTGTGGTTAGTGGAGAACAGCCATCGGACCGGATTTGTCATAAAATCTTTTTTATTTCGTTTCCTTCCTTATCAGAGAGGGGCCCCTTAGGGAGCGGGGCTTATCTTAATATCGATCGATCTTTCATAGTTCCCTTAGTCTATTCTTTATATATGCTAATCCAGTCTCTTATGGATCACCTGCTATATCGGAAAGATAGAGGGATGCCTTTGAAATTGTCACTTAATAAAGAAAATACTTTCGACAGGATCTTCATTCAGCTTTAAGCGAAAGAAAACACTTTTTTCTTTACTTACACAATTTTCTTGAATTGACACCTATGTCAGCCTGATATGCATGCTTAGGGAAAAGGCATAGGCAAAAAAGAAAGACTTCACGCTTGAACTACGGGACAGACTAGCGGAATAAAAGTCACATCCATATGGGAATAACCCCTGTTCGTAAACCCTGTTGTCTTAGGCTGTATGAGTCTTCCTTAAACGAGTGAAACGCTCTAAAGAGTAGCCTACGGGAGATAGCTATATCTTTTCTATCTTCTTAATAACAAGCACAGAAGCAGGAAAGCTAGCCACCCCGATTCCTTCTTACTTAACTTTAGGCAGTGTCCATACGTTCCGGCGTGGTGCAAGAGAAAGAAAGTCTTGTTTAACTGTATTCCCTTTCATGAGATCAGTAGTTGGTGGAATTCTTCAAAGTCTTTCCGCGGAGAGCACAAAAGCTGATTAATTAGGAAAGAGCTGCTAAGAGGGATGACTCGCCCTTAGCCCTCGTCTAAAACCTAGCAAACAGACCGTTGTAAGCCAGGTGAACTAGAGGATAGGCAGCCCTCGCTTCTCCTCGAATTGCATAAAAAAGATGGTTCTGGAGATAAATCCTACCCGCAAGCATTTGCTTATAGAATGGTGGAGAAGAACCCAGGGAAAGCGGCGGGAGCCTAGATTGATGCTATATCTTGATATGTCTCAGAATCTAGTGACAGTATGGGAGTTGTTCCTTTTGTATACCTTCGGGTATAAAGGTAAGATCTCTCACGTGTCACTATTAATAAGGAGCACCTGAAGGTAACCCGATCGGAATCCTAATCCGAAGCTTGTCCGTATGAGTTGTATGGGTAAACCCAAGTCTTACGATTAGTACTGTCTGGTGTTTGGAAAACCTTTTCGTAAGCCAATGGAGCGGGGAAGAAATTCCTTTATCTTTCCTCTTTCAACGAAAATGCGCACCCTAAGCTCGCGGGTTGGGTACACATAAAGACAAAGGCTTGACGACCTACCTAATTAGCTAGACGAACTTCCCGATACAGGCTTCCCCCAGTCCCAGGTCTGAAGCCGGACATTGATTGACTCATTGATTCCGAGATAGGCTCCTGCTCAAAGCAAAGCCAGGCTTTAAAGACCGAGCGAAAGGCCCCTTCACCCCCGCGCAATTCAGCTCTTCTGTAAGGGTAAGGAACCACCACTAGATTCTGGCTTTAAGGCTGAATTGGCATTGTGCTGCCAGAGGACAGCGAATTAGAGTTGTTTCCAACCCCTGCTTAGAAAACAAGAATAAAGGATTAAGAGAAGAGCATATAGAGGAAGGTTGGACGTAATTCAAGTACAGAAATACGGACATGAGCCCCCACAAACAAGCTCTCAGGCAAAAAGAATTGGAAATAGGCCAAGCCTTTTTCTAGAACTGTTCGGAAGAACACATAGGAGCCTAGCCGATCAAGATCCTCAATAGTCAAGAGAAAGAAATCGATCGAAAGAGGACTAACTATAGGTTCGATCGATCCGCTTCCTTCAGTAGTTAGTTACAAATGTATGATAGGTCTATCATTGTTGGCTAGGAAGTCCGCACAAAAGTAGCCTTGGCAAAGGCTGTGAACAGGGGTCACTGTGAGTTGTTTGATCTGGTACCCGCAGTCTTAAAGCATAGCTCTTCACGGGTGATCCTCAATCTCAGCATTTGTAATCAGACTTAGAGCTTCTGCAGAATCAGTTTCAAGGATGACATCTTTTATTTCATAACCTTCAACAGCATTAATCGTCTTTCTATTGCCCAAAGTTCAGCAGCTAAACTGGATGCTTTTGCCATGTGTCCACAAAAACCAAATAACCATCTGCCTTGGTCATCTCTTGCAATCCCTCCAATCCCAGGAGGGCCAGGGCTTCCTTTTGCACACCCATCAGTCTTCAATTTGATTCTACCTGCAGGTAGTTGACTTGCTTCTTCTTTTTGTAAGGAGGAAAGGACCATTTTCTTAGTCTTGTTCAAGGTTTTTTCCTTACCTTCTGGTCTGAGTGCCATTTTCCTCTGCATAGGTCCCCAATTTTGGATGATATTTATGGTGTGTGCTGCGGCCTTCAATTCAGTCTTTGTTCCTATCTTTCTATATGTGCCGGGTAATACTGGGGAAAAGAAACTGCCAGCAGACACCTCTGAGTCCTATCTCAGTGCTGTCCTGCAAATTCTTGTGAATCCGGAGTATAAATATAACTGCTGCTACCAAAGTGAATCAAAAAATTCTTCGATTCACTTAAGGCTTGTGAAAGGCCAAAAAAGGGATTCCCAAGATCTCTTTCCTAGTCGATCAGTTCCTACTGGCGGAATGCGCCCAAAAAGTCTACCGCGGGGGCCTAATCCCGGCTCTCTTTATATCCTAATTTGATTTGTCATTAGGTGCTTTTGTTGTAATTGCTTTCACGCACTGGTCCACATAAGATCTCACTTGCCAGAAATCCACAACACCAATTCTGGAATGGCAAAGAAAAAGGCTTTAATTTAAAGCACGAGAATGAGGTTGGATGACTATCAGTGGAGAGTTGGTTAGAATGACTAGAAGTGAAGACAAGTTTTCTCAAAACCATTAAAGTAAAAAAAAGTCCTCGGGAAATCCCCTCATCTGCAGATTGGAGACCAAGGGTCTTTCCAGGAGGCTCGGGTGAGAGGGGTGTGATGAATAGAGATTTCCCACCAGCAGCTTCTCCTATCACTTTACTTCTGCAGGCGCTGGATCTTAAGGGAAATGCCCAGATCCATATTATAAGATAAGGATTTCAGGTAGTGAGAGAACCGAGCTGGGCCGAGCAAGTCCTCACTCGAAGAAGCAGACTGGCCGGCTTAAAGGCAAGTTGAAGTCGAAAAGCCTTAGATGACTCTTTCGAGAAGGACTTCCCGGATTCGGAAGTAGCAGTCCCTCTATTCCAGTTGCAAAGAAAGAAAGGAGTAGCCTTTTTGTTTTGAAAGGCAGGCTTGCTATACTAGATTGCTTGCGTCTATGATCGAACTTGAAACTAGCCCATGGAGAGGTAGAGCACAGCGTAAGGGAGAGTGAGGGTTGAACCTGTAATGTACCAACGAGGGAAATAACCCCTCCATAAAAGCATGCATTTCCAGACAAAAAGATTGAATGTGGAGGAATTGTCCACATGATGAACCAAACGGAGCTTGAGGGGCAGAGTGAAGTTACCATTTTAGGAGCAGATGTCCCGGTTGGTAAGGGAAATGAATGAAAGAAGCTTCTCCAATAGGAGGCATGTGTTGAGCATTTGTTTAATTCCTTTGGCAGCTGAAGTTCCAGTGCCATTTGAGTAAGGAAGATTGGCCAATCTGAATGACTCCCTGTGAGACTTTGAGAGCAGATGTATTAGTAGTTCCTTTTCTAGTTGAAAACAACAAATTAGAATTCAATCACCAAGTGGATATCTCGAGAACTAAAGGTGCCAAGCCTCGGATTCGACTTGAAATGAGGATAAGGCTTCCGCTAGGGGCTCTTCCACCAATAGTTCAGTTCTTTATTCGTATAAGGTTCGGTACAGATCGTATGGTAAATTCAGGAAAGCACGATCAAGGCTTTGCTTTGAGGGTCAAAGGATAAAAGAAAAAAATCCCTTTTTTCTGGACTGAATTCCTTCACAACCAGCCTTGCCTTGTATCTTGGTTGTGAGCTGTTTTCATCAAATTTCAACCTGTAAACCCATTTGTTTTTAGTGCCTTTTTGCCTTACTCTAACAAGTAAGACTTCGTTCCTGAATCAGGAATTGCGGCGTTTCCGATGCGAGGCTTGGAAGAACGGGATCGCTGAGTTCTTTATATCGATAGAATCAGGTCCTTAATAGAACCCGAACTTTGGTTATAATCAATAAAAAGAATTGGATGATCACGTCTGTCTTTATATGGATTTAAACTAAGGTACCGTGCCCTAAGGCGGATGCCCCTTGCTTGACCGGAGGGATAGGAACACACCCTTGGTCTTGAGCCTCTTGTTTGACTAGTCCAGTAAAGAATAAAGGAGGTGGTCACATCGAGTAAAGTAAGTCAAGATCCATTCTATTTGATAGCAAATCCCTTTATTGATATTATTGGCACACCCAAGGCAGATGAATGAACTCAACCTCGAGACCAGATTCCGACTCTTGATTTCAAGGATCAGATAAACAGGGAATTCTGTAAGAAGCCCCGAAAGAGTGCCATGACAGCTCCAAAAGAGATAGAAAGAACAGGCCGGGCAACCCCGCTAGATAGGCAAGGGCAGCATCGGTAGCTCGATCGGCAAGGCTGTGGGTCATAGGCACAAGCGGTACCAACCCAATCGGCAAGGCATAAGATAGGAAGGCTCCTCACGCACAATCCACAAGAGGGTCGGTATCTCTTTTCATTGATTGATGAGTAAGGGCTCGATAGAATGCTTGATCGATGAGGGAAGGCAACGCCTTAACCAAGTCATCGCATTCGTCGCACCAATCATAGATAGAACCCGCTCCTTGGATAGAATCCATAATCAGAAGTTATCGGTACCGTTAGCGTCTGCCCTTTGATTAGAATGTGAAGGTCCTTGCTCTCTCCTGACTGATAGGTTAATGGGTGGCCCATGCACAAGGGATTATCTAATTTAGTTTCGAAAGAAAGTTCAGTTCAGAATACGAGCCGTCACTTGAATCTATCTCCTTTCCAGAAGGCTAGGCTAGGCAAGTGCTCTTGCTATCCCCTTAGTCGTGGGCGTGGGTAACCCTCTGTAGTATAGTCTGATTCTATTCTAGCGGTAGTAAATGGCCGAATCCGTCTGCCCTTTCTTCGTAGGCAAGTAAGGAACTTGCCTAAAATTGTATCGAGCTACAGGCCCTTCTCATAAGATGTTGTCTGTCTTTCTAGTCCGGTACCAGTAGTTCTCCATAGTCTAATGGACACTAAGCATAACCTTCGCCCCCAAGCAAAGAGCAGCGCTATGCCGGTAACCGTAGAGTAGAAGTTGGCAGAATAGAAAGCGAACCGAACCCCTACCCCGTGATCTAACCTTAACCTCTTTCATCTATACGAGGTATCACTATCGTCCTCGTTCGGCTTACAGTAAGCTGGCAGCTATATAAATAGAAGGACGACCCCTCGATTTAGGGCGGTGGTAGGTGCCTAAGACCTTCGCCGTACCTTACCGGATCCGGGCTCTAGGTGTGATGTAGATTAGGTCCCAGTGCGAGTAGGTGAATGCGCCTTCTGTTCGGGCACCCTTGTCCCTTGCCCGAGTACGATGGAAAGGGAAAGAAAAACAGCTTTAGAAAGGGCGGAGGCCAAGAACTTCTAAGTAAGTTACAAGAAAGACAAGGAGGGGAACCGGCCCGACCAATGCCAATGATGCGCCTTTGAGCTTTGCCTCTTTTGAATGCCTGGGATGGTAGGCTGTATTGGTAATATCGTATAAATAGAAGATCCACGCCCGCTACTCCTGAGATCTTTCTTGGGCTTTGGAAGCGGGATGACATACGGACTATGCACAATTCCGTCACGTGCGGGTAGACCAGAACGTAGACCTGTCATTCCTTAACCGGGATGGTAAGGCCCTTGAACCCAATCCAATATCCTATCTTTCCCCGGCGCTTTCCATCCAAAGCTTTTTACTATCTTCTCCTTACCACTCGGCTGGTATGATTGAAGGAGACCTGCACCAGTTACAGCAATCCTGTATATGGCAGGCTATAAGATAGTCATAAGGAAATGTATAAGCCAACCGCGCCTATTTGCTTGATTGGCTAGCGAAGAAAATCCGGTACACAAATCTTTTTAATGAATGAAATATCGGTAATTACAGCCAAAATACGGTGTTTATGCGACTTGTGTCCTTCTTTTGATCCGGGAGAAAGCTCCTCAACAAACTACTGAATAGTAGGTGAATAGTAACCTCGCTTCTTCCCTTGCGGGTCTGATTGAACTGAACTACTCGGGACCCCTGCTCGCCTGACAGCTTTGGCTGCTCAACCCGATACCACCGCTTCTCGTACCTTACTACCCCTATCTCTAAAGCCGCTTGGAAGACTCTTCGCTAGCGAGGCAGCTATTACAGAGGAAGAAATCGAGAAAGCCCTAAGATAAGCAATCTCGAGACGAAGAAAGAAAAAGGAAGTTCTGTAATTTCCCCCAATGGCTTGCGGAAGAGCTGTTCGTTACTATAGATGAATCTGATCTGAGCAGCGGATCATGATGCCGGGGATTTGTTCACAGCGGAAGAAGTTGGGACTACCTCAAATGGATCAGACAACTATGTTTAACACACCCAAATCGATCTTTTTAGCTGCCATATTCGATTCCTGTGTCTCTACTGATTGGAGTGCTCTGCCAAAGAAGTGGTTTGATCCAAAGTCGGCATGCAAAAATCTAAGGCTGTTGAGCTCTTTTTCCGAGGACGATCCCCTAATTGCTAGTACGAATCAAGGGCCAAAGTCCTCACTCATGAATGGACTCTTTCTGTCCGACCTTTTGGTATGTTAGCTTCCCCCTCCGCTTTTCAGTGCGCTCTCTGCGAATATGGTATCTCAGGCTGAAGCCGATCAGACGATTGATTTTGCCCTTGTCTTATCGTCTTTAAAATGTGATTTTCTTATGAAATGTGTTTGTTTATTATGAGAGCTCTCTTCTTTAAAGCTTATGCCGTAGAAGCGGCTATTGGCGTTTTATCTGCATCTTCCCGACCAAGACCCGGAAAGTATACAAAAGTCTACATCGGTGTAAAAGAGCGAGTTCGATCTTTGACAATATCAAATTCTCGAAGGTCCAAGACGATAAGACAAGGGCAAAATCAATCGTCTTAGACTTTTGTGATTTGATCGACGATCAGTAGCCAAAATGAACTATTTGGATCGTCGAGCTCTTGTGGTCTTGACCACATGCGCACCTGGCGCAAGCGACTATCAACTTCCAAGTCGTCCAGGAAGTTGTCCAGGATCACGAAGACGCTTCTCTTCTGCTCTTCCACGGATCCCGGCAAGCCCAGCTTGAATAAAGCGGCCATCTCTACGGCCCTTGTGGTCAGGATCTGTGTTTCTTCGGTGATTCTAGACAGCTCCTTGTCCATGGCCCGCAATAGGCTTTCGTCGGGCAGGCCAGTCCAACAATCTGAAGACGTCCCCGAATTAGAAGGCCCCGCGTCCGTCCTAATCGGCGCTTGGGTTACCTTCACCCCCGAAGATGTGGCTACTCCAGTGGATTGCTGCTCAAGGGTCCACCAGATCTCATCTTGAGGTACGCTACCTGTTGATCTTGATGCGCCGCTTCCGCTCTCCCCTCCAGCGCATTGGGCAATCGTCAACAGGCCCAAGCGCTCAAAAGCTCGCCCCAAAACCCCAATATCCCCGGTTTGTGGGGCTTGATGGGATACCCAAGAATCATAATCTTTCCTAGGAACAGCTTCTAGGATGAACGGCGTAAAGGTGAGATTTGTGGAACTGATCCGCGTGCGACAATTATGTGGAGTCCACAAGAGGACTCCATTATCGCAAAACTCAAAAAAACCTTCACCTCATGCTTTTCACCTAAAGAAAAAGCCATTTGCCCCCAACAGGGGCAAAAAGGCCGTAACTGGGTGGAAGAGGTGGATATCCCCCAGGCACTTCCCGAAGACTCCAACAACGACCTTCGGGAAAAGGCGGCGATTATTTTGGAATCTTTTTTCCAGAATAATCGTCGAGAGCATGAGACCTTTCTCGACCTGGTGCAACGGCTTGCCTTAGAGGGCAAGCAAAGCTCTGGAGAGGGGGTTTCGCGTACGGACTTACTCCACCTTATCCAATCATTACAGGATACGAGCAACCCCGTATATCTCAAAGCTTTGGATGCCTTAGAAAAGCATCCAAGGTAGCTGGGTGGAGTTAACATACTACTATCGGCCTTCTTTTATTCTATGGGTTTAGTATGACGGAAACTCGGAGAACCTATATCTCTAATGGCGATTAATTAAGTAGATGCTCAATTTGACTATGGATAGACAGAACTACATGGATGGGGCTTGATTCCGAGGTGGAACCGGATATGTAGGAAAGTCCAATAACAAGAAATGAAGTTGGACCCCGGCCCCGCAAGTGGGAGTATGCATGAAGTCTCAGTAAAGATGAAGTAAGCATGTCCGCGAAGACTACTCGCTCGCGGTAGACTTTTCTAGCTTTATTGCTGGCTCTAAGCCTACCTTCTTGACAGAAGAAGGAGTGCTGATTTATATCAGATGAGCAGGGTGCATTCCTAAAAAAAAGGTCGATCGATTTCCGAACAGCACCATACAAAACAAAAAGAGAGAGTTGAAGAAAAAAGAGGATGATAATCAAGCAAGTTGGATGTGGAAAGCAACTTCGATAGAGTTAATAGGGAATTCATCCTAATTTTTAGAAAGCCTCGCTTTCTCAGCGGACTGGACCAAGTGGATCGGGGCGTGTATCAATAAAAGCAGTCTAGTATGGCTGGCTGTCGTCCTAATGAATGGAAGACCCAGAACGGAAAGAGACATCCACCAAGCAAGGGGGCTATTTGACCTACCTCTACAATCATGATAGCGGAGACTTGGGGAAGGGCAAGGCAATGCATCAAAATGAAGCAAGAGGTCTCTCCCCGGAGGTTGGATCAATCAACCACAGCCTATTCGCCGAGATGGATAGAGGCATTGCTGGAGGGGCAACCTCCATGGAAGCGGAAGCTCAAAGTGATCAAACTTCTTAGGCACTTCCGCATAGCCTTCGGTCACACTAGCCGGTAAGCGCACAACTAAGAGGGACGGACAGCTGGTGGAAAGGAGCAATCGGGGGGGACTCAATCTCCCAATTGTTCTCTCTTCATGGCGGAGCAGGGCAAGAAGGAAAATCTTCAAGATGACATCTGGGACGACAATGGTGAAGGTCGATGGAAGACCGCTTCAGAGTAAAAGATCTCCACACATCTGTCCCATTCTTTCGAATGAATTCGAGAGAGCTTAATGAATTGGACCATAGGTCTTGAAGAAGACGAAGATAGCCCAGCGAGCGGAGGCCCTTCACGGCGTGCGGCTTCAGTAGCTTTCTTAGAAGGGAGAGTCATGAAGTAGACTTTCTTTTATGCAATCTGGCAAAGCATAGGCAAGGAGCTAAGACATTCTTCTGGATTCTTGCACAAAAAATAAAGATTTTAGTGAGTCGGGCTCCTATCATACGGTGTCTCGATTATAGCCATCAGACCATATGGATGATGGTAAGCAAGCAAAGAACTGCGGTCGGGGGGGCGATGGGAGGAGAAGGAAGAACCTTTTTACGTAATAAGAAAGAGTCGGCTTCCCACTCAACTGACCAAGCGAAGAAAGGTGGAAAGCCCTTCGCATAGCATTGATAGCAAGCTCCCCTGAACCCACTAATCATCACCTCAGTGATTTGGCAAAGACGGTCCGAAGATAGCCTTTCCTAAGTCAATACCCTGGACACAGTCCTTCAAGTGGGATAAGAACTCAACAGATTTAATATCATATGAGAACATAGGCTGTACTAACCGAAGGAACAAGAAGTGAAAGCCCTAGGGAAAAGCGTAGCGCTTATCGTTTAACAGGTACGTAGCCTCTTTCGAGAGGCGGAGAATAGCTATCTTTCAGAAAGAAGAAGAAGAGCAGCAAACCCTTTTAGTACTATCAGACTCGAGGCGAAGAGGTGGGAAAAGGAGGGTTACTACAAGTGCTGTGATGAGATCTGTCTTTCGGCTTGGTCGTCGTCACACCACTCGCTGATGCGGATCTGGGAGGCTGGGTCGGCTAGCATTGAATACGAATAAGCTCTTCTTTCATTCCTCTTGTTCAAATGCTTTCCCTTGGCTTCGGTGCCAGCTAGGACTGGTAGCATGGTCTTCTCTTAGGGTTTCTCTTGGTGGAGGAATGGGAGCTGCACGTTAGCACTTTACTTTCTGACTTTTCCGGCATAAGAGGTCCTGTCTCTTTTCTGTTTTAGCGGAATAAGCAGTCTTTGTGCTTTGGGCGTGGCACTAGTCTGACTGTGCTTTCCTAGCCTTTGGCTATTCTTGATCTGATCTTGCCAGGAAGAAGGGCATCCAACAGACAGAGTGATGCTTCTGTCATATCTTTATTATGATAGTCTATTTTTTCATTTTTTAGGAATCTGTATAAATATACTGTTTGGCCGTATAAAACTCTAAAAATGGGTTCTTTTCTTGCAATTGAATCAAAAGGAACTGTTCTTACCTCAAAGGGAGTGCAGCCAGCCTATCCATCATAACATAATATAGGAAACCCTCTCCCTTGTCAACTCCGAACGAATGCTTAGTTAGCCGTGAATGAGAACTCTTGTTGGCAGGTAGCTCCATGTAAGGTTAGCTCGAAAACGAGTTCTTACTCTTTGACCTGAGGGGAAGAAAGCTGTGATTACCTGGGGTCAGGTTGACCTTCTTTCTGCGGTACGGCTATTAGTCTTATTAGAGTCAATAGCTGGGAATCTCTTCTTCCGCCTATTAGCGGTGTGACTGTGACTTTCTTCTTGAAAAGACTGCTTGACTTTGAAAGAGCTGTGGGCATAGCTAAACTTTATCAAATGCGGGATCGGGATTTCCTCTTGATGCGGTAGAAGAGATCTAGTCTAGGTCAGTGCTTTCTTTTGCTAGAGAATATGTTGTTGTCGACATAACCGATGCAGTTAGCTCAAAAGGGAGTTCAGTCACTTCCGGATCCGGATTCAATGATTGTTGAGTGAACGAAGCCAAGTCAGTAGCGGCTTGAGAGATGCGAAACCTTAAGTGGCCAAGAAAGGGATGAGTGCCGCTTAACTGATTTAGGACTGAAAGAAGGCGGAACATGGATCCGTACGGGGAGAAGAGAATCTAGGGCAGAGGGCCCATTTGTATTGGATTTGAACTAATTCGAATCTCGTGACCCATGATCCTTAGAAAGGGCAGAAGGGCTCGATCCCAGACCAGGCTCCGCTCAAGGCGATGGATGACTATTACTCTTTTCCCTACGCCCTAAACTGAGCAAGGTGAGCAGCTGTTCTTTAATCAGTTGCATTTGATTTGGGAAGGTGGTCCCGTATCGGTATTTAAAGTGGTTCCGGAGAAAGGCTAAATGGATTTAGGAGCGAAATAAGCCGGCTATCCCCTTCTTAATAGACGCTGGCCCCGGCCTCTACTTAATGCTCGGGGTAAATCAAAATAGCAGCAATCAAGATACCGGGCTCAAGGCTAGATAGAAGATAGGCTATTCCTCTTACCGTACTTCCCGAGGGGAGGTTGAAAAAAGCTGTTACAGAAGAAGCTGCAGTCCTTAGGCCTCCCAAAAAGAGAGAAGTATCCGATAAAAACAGTCCTTACGCCGACATTAGCAGTAGCGCTAGTAAGGCCGACAAAGACAATCTGAGAGAATGTTCGGTGCGACAGCGCTTTTTTAAGCCCAAAGGCTAGTTCAGTCACTTCCGGATGAATAAGAGTTATCTTTCTCTTTCTCGATCGAAAGAACCTTAATCGAATGGCCAAGCTAAGAAGAATCGAATCGTCGCCCGAAAGAAAGGGCCTTAATTAAATTAGATATGAATCTGGACATTTGAATTCCTCTCCCTTTCGGTCGAGATCTTTTCAGAACCTCTCCCTTTCGGTCGAGATCTTTTCAGAACCTCTCCCTACTAGCACTAGATCTGCTTCCACCTATTACTCTGTTGCTTCTAATAGATCTATTGGGTCAAGTTCATCAGCTCGGCCAACTGGACGTTGCTTTAGCTTCGATTGACTCAGCCAAAGTTGCCTTAGCGTATCCTCGTCCATGGTAGTAGAAGGCTGCGCCCCTTACCGCTCTCTTGGGCTTCCTTCGCAAACGGGTAAAAGGGGTTCTGTCGAGAACAAGAAAAGGAATGTCTTAGCGTGATACTCGGGGAGTACTTGAAACCAATGAATGAATGGCTCTCTAAGGCTGCATCTAATGGGAATGAGCACATCTTGGTTGCCATTGACAGAATCTCGGTGAAAAATGGAATATAACGACAAAGTAAAGAGTTTCGTCCACCTGTTGGTCCGGAATCACAAGGCTGGGGCGGTTGTTTGCGTCCAATCCGGATGTGAAGTCCTTACTTGCAGCCCTAGGTAAGGCGCGGGTTTAGTCTTCCAAGTAAAGGTTACGAAGTAAATGGACTTATTTTGATGGACTTGCTTTCCCGCCTTTCCCCAGTAACCTCTGTCTCACTTATTGACCTATAATCTGAGGTTAGCCCAGTCAGCTTACTCGAACCTATAGTGGCAGCACCTTATTCCACTACGTATCCGTCTGTCTGTTTAAAGTTAAAGAAAGAGATTGCTTAGATAAAAGAGTCGATCTTTCTTCTAGTTTTTTCGAGTAGTTTGCTTGGATCGAAAAAGCTACGCCCAATAGAGCTTAGACCTGTGTAGGCCGAAATGATCTCGCGAAGCCGGTCAACGTTAGCCAAAGAGCAAGTCAAAACAAAAACAACGAGAAGGTAGCGAGAGGGTAAGTGAAGTGAGAACTTGATTCAAAGAAGACTTTCGGTTTGTGTGTATAGTGTTCTTCAGGCAGCGACCACCCCAGGTAAACCGAACCAGGGAATACCGTAAATTTTACTTTCTCGGAGTTCCTTCTTTCTTCTGCCTCCCCAATCAGATCTAACTCTAACTGGCTGGCACTCCCGGATTGGCTGCTTTATTACTTTTTTTATGCCAACTAAGACATATATCAAAACGGCATGAAATGAAAGCCTACCTCTAAAGGCTTTGTACCAGTACTTATTTAAACTCCAGTTTTCCAATGCTTGTTTTCGTCCCCGTATTTTCCTGCTTGGTTACTTATCCAATTCAGATTCAACAAAGACCTTCCCTACTCAGTTTGTTTGCCAATGCGTGAACTTCTTTTATTTCTGGGCAAAACCATGCTAAGACTGCTTCTTCCGCATCAACTGGGGATTCTTTTCACCCCTAAAGTTCAATCAGTTAATTAGTAAGTTCCGTCACTCCCAACCTGTTCTTCTTCGACCGCGAGTGAACCATAGCCTTTTCCCGGAGATAGCCTTTGAGATAACCAGGTCTTTTTCTTTATTGCCAGGATTCAACATCTTTGTTTACAGAGCTTAGTCCTTATTCTCTTCCTCTATCTAAGTGAAGAATCTCTTCTTCAATCGATGATTCTTCTTCGCCGAGTTCAGACTCGCCAAGAGTTGTTCGAATCCCAGGAGAGTTTTCAAGTGGTCAAGCAAGTCTGAAAGTCATCGGGTAAGGTTTTATAGTTCCAGGTTAAACGTACTAAATCTTATTAGCTTATTGCCATTGGAGTGAAATCCTGTCCAGAAGTAGTGAGAGAAGGATTAGTTCGTGTCTGTGTCAAGGGGACGGGTGACCCGACTTCCTCCGGTAAGAGCTGTCTAACCTCTGTTGTGTTGTTATAACCTAGTCTTACTCGTTCTTACCTCCCTGCCTGTTCTCCTTTCTTTCTTTTATGAGAATACCTGCCCTGACGACCGACGCTCTACCTCGGGCCCCGGGAATCCCTTGCTTTTGGCTACGGTCTTTTTTTTCCTTTTTTGCACTCCCCCCTCAAAACAACTAATTCACAAAGACTACTGGAACGGCACGGCACGACAGCAATACCACGACAGATATACTTACCGACAAGAGAGAGCGAGACTGACCCACCTAAGAGAGAGAAGGCAAGAGTGACTCCCCCCCTATCACTTAAAGGCCGGAAGAAAGTTTTTCTTTCCCACGGCCTTATTTACCAAGCTCGGGACTAGAGGAGCATTTTTGGAATTTGAGGTCTCGCTTGTGATAAGGAAATGTATATTCATATAGTAATGTCCTTAGCTTGCGCCCTATTTGAGACTGAGACTAAGGCAGGTTTGGAACCCTGTCCTATCACCTTTATCAAATCCCTAGCTCTCTTCCTTAGTGCAACTGTCCTATTCCTACCATGGGAATATCTATCTTTCTTTCTTGTGTCATATCTATAGTTTCGGATATAAAACCGGACGGTATCGTATATGAAGAAAGAGATTGTTGACGTTAGTAGACTAATCTATTCATTGGTAGGGCATTTCTTCCTGTGACCGCCTTTCCTACCAAAACCCCCGGGTTTTTTTCTAGACTAGACCTTCGGGATTTTTTTAGGATTCATACATGCATTGATCCAGTCGAAGAACCTGCTCCAGAGCTACTACTCCGCCTAGCGTATCTTCCTGCTCGTCCCAGGTTCTCTCTGCTCGGTTCCACAATCAATCCCAGATCCATCCATTTGAGGGAGGTCCAATTCTGCGCTCTTCTAATTGCTTAGAAGGGTTCAAAAAGCCCTTTACATCTAGGGCTCATCGAAGCCCTATTAGTTCTGTATATTCAAGAACAGGGCTATCAAATGGTCGACTGCGAACCGGTTAAAAAATCGTATACTTGAACGATGCCCTCTATCGGCGATAGTTCGACGGACTACTTTTGCGATGTCTGTCACATGAAGAAGAAAAGTACATACACACTATCTCCCCACTACCTCCTCTAATTCTCTAATTCTAGGCCAAGCAGCCCTTTCTTTATCTTCAACTGCGAGAATACATTTTGAAAAAAAGAAAAGGCAAGGCCGGTGAAAGCAATCAAGCCAAAGCAACATTCCTTCAACTACCGCTCCTGCCCCTAGGAAAGAAAATCCAATTACCAGTCTCAGTTCCAGGTCCTATAACTATCCCCTTCCTTCTTCTTATAACGCGAGTGACCCATATCTATAGCCAACAAGGGCTTTCCAGTTCACAAGTCAGTTCCCCCTTTCCTTTTCTAGAGCAGCTAGCACACCAATTCCAACAATCCCGTCTATTGCTCCTTCTCCCGTCCTTCTTACTGCTACGTGGGAAGAGCCTTTTTTCAATTCATTTCGATAAGAGCCAAAGGAGTCTTCCTCTCTAGTAGCCCTTCCGACAACAGATTCAATTGCAGCAGTTACTCTAACAGCGGCAATCGCCCATGGTTCTGCCCTACTATATTCATTATGACCCAAGGCTCACTCCCTGCCCTAAGCTAAGCCCTACGGTTCCTTCGCTTCCCGCCGTTAAGAGTTCTGGCTTCTAGGGCAATAAGAGTTAAGGACAGTAGTTAGCAATCCCGGTATTCAAAAGGAAGAAGCAAGAATTGACATTTCCTCCTCGGCAAGTAGAGTTACCTCAGCCAGCCAGCTAACTTCCTAATCAGTTTTCTCGGCCTTTGCCGGGTACCGCTTCCTCCGTTTGGCTAACTTCCTAATCATTTCGTAGTCGGCGATTGTGAAAAAGATAAGAGCGGAGCGTCCTCAAAGGTTTTTTTCTTCGCTTACGCGCCTTTTTACTGGTTCATCTGGTGCATATTCTTTAGTTGGGTGGGAGCTTTCCCCCATCTTGGCTAGACAGGTTTATAGGCCGATCTTCTTACTTCTCTTCGCATCTCGAAAGACGCAAAGATCTGTTATTAGCTTATTCAAGCAGTCGAAGGTCCTTAATCTTTTTTGCCTACTTGCCTTTTTCCTTACAGCCTATATAGACTGAGGGCATTCTCGCAGCTACTTCTTGCAAACAGCCTTTTTGTCCTAACTGCGCATTTGAAGCTTCTTCTATCAAAGAGCTTGGGCATCTTTCGATGAGTAGGTCCGGAAAGAGACTGAAGGCATCCCTATGTGGTTAACATTTCCCTGAGATGCCCAGCCTTTATAGAAAAGTAATCCATCCCGCCATTCCTTATTGCGCACTTCGGTGTGAATAAGAAGAAGAGCAATCTCTAGTTTCGAATCTAGTCTCGGCATCAATCCCAAAGGCCTCTAGTCCCAGAAAAAGACTTCAAAGAAGTAGCTCGTGGAACTGAGTTCCGCTAACCGCTTCTTGCTAACAAAGCTGTCCAATTCAATGAATGTGTTTACGTCCTCTCTTCTTAGTCTACGATTATCCCTGCTCTTCCTCAGATGTGGTTTACCTGGTCGAAAGTAGAAATGTGTGATTGACTTCGTCCCCCTTCAATAAATAGCAGTTGATTTTCAAAGACCCCGTATTCAATAGTTGCCAAAGGGGCCTTTTCTTCCTTATAGCGCATTCTTTGCCATTGATTCTGTTGGAGGCAGGGCTCCTAGAAGCTCATACCCGTCGAAAGGGAAGAATCATAGTCTCGTAAGCGCTGTCAGCCTAGCCGCTGCTGCTTGAGTTGCCGCTGCAGCTCTTGTTCGTATCCGTTGTTGGTGGTTTAGAGAAGGCAGTGGAAGAGAAAGTAGCTGCGATTGCTTGAGTTCAATCAGTTGAGGTTGGTTTGGTGGTATATCCTTACTTAACTTATATACTTATATAAGTTGTTTTGATCCCGGCCCAACGCGATAAAGAATAAAGAAGTAGGGCGATCGATCCCACACAGAGTCACCTTTCTAGTGCTTGTTCGGAATGGAATAAGCTCTGATTGTTCAAATCGACTCTTCCCCTCTTGTAAGTTCACATTTTGTCTATGGGGAGGTTGACCGGTTCTCTTTCCTGGTAAAGCTATTCAAAGCCCCGGAAAGCAAGCTAGTGAAAAGACCTACATCCAATCTGGAATTGAAATCCGTGGATGTAGGATCAGCTCCAAGATGGGCTGTTCCTGGTTCCCTTGGGATCATAAAGAAACTATTGCTTTAGTAGAACGCCATAAAAAGAAGGTAGCATTTTCTTGTCACGATGTAATTCCTCAATTATGATTGATCTGCAAATGAAAGTCCTTTCTCGGGTCTCATAAATAATGGATCGACAACAATAGTCGATTACACTTAGAAAAAGTTTGAATCTATTTCCTTACGGGTTGAGCCGATCTCCGAAGAAAGGTCAATCTACCAACTATCTATCCCCGGGGCGGAGTATTCACTATTCATCTTTGACCTAGTCACGTAGGATCAGGATAAACTAAAGAGCTAGCCTGCCATGCACCCTTGCTTCACGCCAGTAATTCACTATCTTCTGAAAGACCTATTTCTGATTTAAAGACGAGAGATTTCGAACCTGAAGACGTAGAGCCGTCTATCTACTTTCCCTTATGGTAGAGCCAAGTCCCTATGGAGACTACCGGTCCTGTTCAGTGGGGGCTTTTTCACAGGCCCTTTCAAATCTCGAATTACTAAAAAGTACGTCCGTCCAATCACAAAAATCATCTGCCCGCCTCCTGAGCGGATTAGCGGATGGAGCATACCGGTTCATGCCATCAATCCTCCTTTGCTTTTTCTACTGATGGCATTCTCTTAGAAATGGAAGATGGATCTTGCCCATATGTACTTTCTTTGATCTTCTTTCTTGTCGGATTCTCTGGGGGATAAAGAAAAAGTATATACCCCAGACTCGCGATTCGGGGATTTCCCTGGCTAGGATGCATCAGATTGGATGCTTCCTCCTTTAAGGAAGGTGCCTAGCCTCGCTAAAGGACATGCTACCACCCGCCGACAAAGTCAAGCAGGAAAGTAATCAGGTGACAAAGCAAGAGGACAAGAGGCAGGTCCATTGTCCTTCAAAAGAGAGGGAGGGGATGAGCACCCTCCAATTAGACCAAAAGAAGGTCTATCATCACAGCAAGCAGCATCACTGGTAGAGATCACATCACAAAACGGATCGACCGGGGGAAGGAAAACATCCTCATCCTCTAGAGCCAACCTAAAGAACTCAGCGGCCATACAGTCATCCTGGTCGGCGCTGGACGCCGAAGCAGGTCTTGACCCTTTCCTAGGTCTAAGCCTCTCCGAAGTAAAAATTTCATGATAGTTTTTGTTGTATAGGTCGGATGTTTCCGTGAGCAGTAAGCAGCAGATCTCCCCTTATTTATTTTATTTTGGGAAAGCTGGTGGCCGCCTGTGAATTCTTTCAAGGCAAGGGGCGGCCTGATTCGACATTGTTGTTTACTCTGATCCGGTCGAGGTGGTTTTCGTTTACCAGCGCGTAGGCGGTCTAAGTTCCTATGACCGAGTCTTTCTGGCCCCTGTGAACATCTTTTCTTAATGTATTAAAGAGGGCCTCTCTAACCGGTGAAAAGTGGTGGGTGTCCACTAACGGCCATTCCTGGCTCGGCTCCGATAACGCAATTCCGGAAGGAGTCGGTAGTTGGGCACTGGATCCCTTCGGACCTGGAGAACGTGTGACGCTGGGTCGGGGGTTTGGTGAACCAACTGGTCGCTCCTCTAGTTGAAGTATCGGGCCCCTTTTTCTTTCGTTGCCTAGGTTACACCTTCGGAATACCCCAGAAGGGAATTTTTTTCTATTTCCCTCAATCTTCACTTTACGCCAGGCCTCCCATCAAAGACGTCATAAGGCGTGGAATTAGACCAAGGGGAATCTCCATAGGAACTAGTCCCTCAGATTTCGCACGTAGGAGATCGAGACACAGCCCCAGGGCTATGAGGAAAGATGTAGATCGATCGCCTCAGATAGACAACTACATAGAGGGTCTCTACAAGTCTATATATTCTTTTTTATTTCGTTCCCCCCGTAAGATCACCAATGAGGTCTGCAAGTTTCACATCTAAGTAATACCCGATCCGATAGTTTTACGATATATATATATATATTTAACAACAACATTCTAAGAAAGAATATTTTTAGATATCGGTAGTTGTCCGGTCGTACCCAAACAGTAAGATTCCAGAGGGAAATGCACCTAAGATCAAATATTTCGAGCCGGCTTCCGTGGAAAATTCAGACTTTCTTTTTGATGCTGCCATCACATAAAAACATAAACTTTGAGGCTCAATAGCTAAATACATGGCAATTGAATCATGAGCCGAGATCATAAAGAGCATACTGCGAGTAGGAAGTGGAATTAATACAATGGATTCAGAAGCATCAAACCTCTCTTGTTCGGAAGAATCGAAACACATCGAAATGGTACCAGCCGTACTTAATAATAGAAGGATTTGGCAGAAATATGTAAAATTGTCCCTCCTAAAAAGATTATTCCGGAATAAATGGGCAATAGTTAGGAGAGGTGCGCCAGCGGCGAGCAGAAGCAAGGTTATTAGATACCTCAGGAAAGCCCGGCCAGAACCACACGTGCAAGTTTCCCTGCATGTGGCTCGTCCGTGATAACTTATTCGGATTTGCGTGAACTAGCGGACCGATCACTAAGTGGGGATGCTCCCTCCAGCATGAGCGAACCTTTTCGAAACTGGTTAGGAATGGGCGTCACTATCCCAGCCCGGATCCAGCCAGGTTCTATTGATCATGTCCCCTTCCCCCTTGTCTTGGGGCGTCTTTGGCTTTACGAGAGAAAGCCCGCCAATAAAGTCTTTCTCTTCCCGTCCCGGATCATATTCCGGTGCGTCCACAGAGAGGAAATCGCAATGCATCTTGCTCAGCAGGCGTAGCTTGGAGTGGGAGTGTAGCGTGGGTAAGGTAAGGAAAGTGGCCGCCAGAGAGGAAGCCAAACCGGCCTATTAAGCGCAGCTAAGCTAATATGCGCCGGAGAAAGCCAGGTGCCGGAGCTCTATTCTATTCGGCCCGGAGCATTGATTCCCCATAACGAAAAGGCTAGCTCTATCTCGAAATTGCCTATCCTGTGCTCGAGAAGGTCCCCCAGTTCCTCGGCAAGCACCTCGAGGTGCATTTAGTTGTCTTACATGAGACTCGGGATATTCCTCACTCCATGGCATGGCACCTTTCGCTCATCCATTCCGCCCGCCCGTCCAGACGCGGCGCCCTTTTTCATTATCATCTACCGCCCTTTCTTTCCTCCCGGCTATTCACGCATGAAGATCGTCGTATGTATGCTCGACTTCGGTTGCCGGTGCTATAGGTAGGAGTACATTATGGCAGGATCAGTCACCCGGGCAAACCAACCCTCCTCCAAGAAGAATTGTGCTATGCCCCCCCGATCCCTATAGAGCGAAAGAGCTGCCTGGTGATCCCTAGGTTGCAGCACGTCCGGTCGTTAACTCCTCGCTAGCTGCCGCCGTTTCTAGGACCGACCGACGCCTCACCTGCACAGGTACCTACGTAGTGTAGTGTCGGTCGCACATTCAACATAGCGTTCGGACTCATGTGCCTTCCAGAACCAGGGGTATTCGAGCCTGCTGCGTACGATTAGACAGCCTTGCGGCGGCAAAAGGATTAGACGTCCTCCCATGCTACGGTTCCCTGCGGTCCGAACCCGGTGCCGCATTAGGTTAGGGAGCTGGGCTTTTTTCGCTCCTCTCACATTCGTTCGAGCTGCTTCGCTCCTCCGCATCCCAAAGCGCGCTGCCCCCCTAGGCGCGCAACACTAAGTAATCCAAGCCAACCCACATTACTGACTAACGGTGGATAATCATATTTCTTAGAGGTACTAAATACAACTCCATGAATGAGCAAAATGGAGGTTGCATTAATGATAAAGATCTCTGGGGAAACCGCTAAAAAAAGATTGAACATGTGGGAGGATCCGAACGAATTCTGTTTTCATTTTCCCCGTATGGAGCACTGAGTTACAAACGTTACGGTCTTCAACAGGCAGGCTGCACTCTAGGCGGTAATTCTGTATTTCTGAGTCGAAGCAATCTCTGGGGTTTTCCCTTATCCGAACGGGTCTTGCAAGCAACTATATTAGGAAGATGCCGAGGGAGACAAAAGTGTAGTGTGTTTTATGCTTGCGATTCGGCATCCAAATTCTCCCGTCGCAAAAAGACTTTGTTTTTCAAATCCCAAAAGGACTGGGATCTGATTCCCCCCTGAGCTATATCGTCACGGAGTCGATAGAGCCTTTCCAACGACTCCTCCCCCGTGGCGGTACGGGGGATTGTCGAGAGCCCGAGCTCCTTGTCGCATCCAATCTCCTTCTGGATCAAGAGGTGTCATCTGCCTGATAATATCCACCTTGACCTCGAAAAGATCTTCCGCGTTTATCCGGGCCCATTTTATGACCTCGGCAGAAGGAGAGTCGTATTTTGCCAAAAGTCGATTCTGTATAGACAGCACAGAATCTCCCCCTATAACCTCCTCTTCGTCATATGGAAAGGGAAGGACATGAGATGGACCGGCTTCAGCCTCCCCGGAAGCTACTGGATTAGCGGGAGGCACAGGCCGTGCTACTCCTTGATTTACGGAGGTGCCCGTGCCCCCCGTTTCCGTTTCCGAAGATATCAGGGCACCCGTCCACGAGGATGGTTCGTGGGCGGACTCCCCTTCTGTATTTGATGAAGAATTTCTTAGATATTGCCGCCAACTGCTCGCACTATTCTCCGCTCCAGACGAAGCCATTTGACTTCCAAGATCGGGTGCGGCCTCGGCAGTGAAGATGGCTTTCAAAAGAAGAGCAATGGCCAAGGCCAGACCGCCGGAGAAGCCAATCTTTAGTAAAAAAGAACATAGGGCTCGACTCCCTAGAGACAAAGCCACTTTTTCCAAAAAGGAAAAAGGTCAATAAAAATCGAACCAAGAGCAATGGCCAAGGCCAGACCGAGGAAGGAGATTAGGGACGAATAGAGAAAAGGACGAACCCTATTCGGAGAATGCGGCGTTGTATTTTTGTAAGTTCTCTGTTCCGAACATTTCCTGAAAGTAGACGACAAGTTTTAAATCTTAATGCAGGCATGACCTCTCTCGTTGAATCAGTCTTTTTCGCCACATCGGGGCTATGGGAGTCGAACCCAATTCTTCCGCGACCCCTCCACGAATAACGAGAAAACTTTTCTCTTACCATACAGACTGAACTCCGAAAAGCCAGTAGGACTAGTTAGTGTTTTGACTATACATAGAAAGTCTTTCTCTTTTTTTATATTATATAAGCTGTGGTTGGTTGTTGACCAACGGAACACTTTCTTATTCCCACTTACCAACTAGTGTGCAATGACGACCGGCCCGCAAGCTACAGCTACTCTATTTTCTTTCTTAGCTGCTCTGGATTCTATTCTAGATGCTACTTATTTACATATGATGTTTTCTTTCACAAGGTAGCGCCTCTATATAGCATAGCTGAAAGCGGACAAAAAAAGCTGTTCCCATAGCGTTACGTAGGCTTAGCTTAGCTTCTTTCTCTATCTACATTTAGATATGATAATATCACCAGTGGGCAGTGAACAAAAAAGAAGATGCCACACTAAGAAAAAGAAAGCAATCCAATGAGATTCAGTTAAAAAAAAAAGTATGTCGCCGCTAAGCATAGCTACCAATGCAAACCAGTCTGTCTTATAATACGATAGTAGCAAGCAAGTCGGAAGCGAGCTGAAGTGAAGAAAGTGTTATAAAAAGGAGCATATAATTCAACTAGCACTCGAGTCAAGCAAGACGGGAATGTTCCAACAGTAAGGGGGGAATTCTTTTTTTTCATACGGTTTTTAAGAAAAGAATTGATAGATGGGATAGCGCTTTTAACAGCATCAAATCCTTCTTTTCGAGAAGGAAGTAAGGCATTGAATTAGGAAAGAAAATGGCATTTATCCCAAGATAGCGGTAGCAAGTGTTCTGTGGAGGCTAGGAGTAGCAATAGGAGAAGGAAAGACAAGCAAGGGCTTTAGCATTTACCATAAAAAAAAGGCTTAAGCGTCCGGTCTTAATGCCAGGAATGAGAGCTGCAAAGGCAAGTAGATGATCTTGTGGCAAAAGGCTTGATACGGGAAAGTAAGAGCCTATGTGCTGTACCTGCTCTTCTTCTTGTGCCTAAAAAGGATGGGACATGGCGAATGTGCATTGATAGTAGGGCGGTGAACAAGATTACCATCAATTACCGCTTTCCTATTCCTCGCCTTGATGATCTCTTACACCAACTCCATGGTGCTACCACCTTCTCAAAGATTGATCTTAAAAGTGGATACCATCAAATTCGAATGAGACCGGGAGAGAAGGCAAGTGATTTGCTCTTTACCTTGACTACAGCCGGGAGACGCAGGGAAAACCTATTACTTAAAGCAGCTGTTATTGGACTTTCGTCCTGGTCCCTTACCCTTATTTAGTGCTGGCAGGTTCGATACTATACTCCTTGCTTTCAGAGCTGGAAAGCAGAAGACAAAGGTAACACAGACTGAAGTAGACTATGGTCCTTCCTTACATAAACTTTCATGTTAGTGCGCTTAATCTCTTTCTTTACGAGACTAGCAGAGATAGACTGACGGAGACCCTATAAAGTTCGTATAGACAGTGGGGGTGGGGAAGGGAGAGTGGGAAGTGGGCTCCCTTCGCTTTATTCTATTTAATATATAGCTTTCGTTGAAGTTTCGGGGCTTTCGTTTGGTACGCTTTCTTTACCTGATTCTGGTCCGACTTGAATCTTTTGGTCTGGATTTGCACCTTAGGCTCAAAGCCAAGGTTCATTAGCTCCATAGTTGCAATAAGGTAGGGGCTGTTACTGGTCCGCAGATGAACTGCCTTGGGGAACTCAAAGGCAAGGGCATAGAGGTACTATAGCTCCATAACTACAAAGCTCCATAGCAGCCAAGTGGTAGGTTTTTATTCGGATTTAGGGTCTAGCCATATCCTGAGATCTTGGCATTAGCATCATGATCCCAGGGGTGAATGCATCGGCTGGCATTGGTTCTAGGGCAGAAAGCGCGTTCGGCCTGCTTGCTAGGTTGTGATATTTCTCAGTTGTGGATAGAAAGGGGTCTAACCACAAAGGGTCTGGGATGGTAGGGACAGATATTTTAGTAAAGTACTCCGCTGGTTGGGCCATACTCCATAGGGGTACAACTTCTCTCCTACTATCAAACCATATCAAAAAACAGTCTTTCTAGCACTGATATGGCTCATGCTCCATAGCCCACTTAATTAACCATGCAATCGTTCGTGCCCCCTGCAATCAAACTCCTGCGCAAGATGCTATACTTCGTCGTGCCATGAGGGATGAAGTTCTCGACTGACAAGGAGAGGTCTTTCAGATCCTCTCACTTCGTTCGAGCTACTCCGTTCCTCTCCCTAGCGGTCGAGTCACTTAACGCAGATAGCAGCTCTCCCGATAGCGAGAAAATGGCTGGTTCACGAAGGCTACTTTTTCACGGGTAGGGTAGCAACGTCCTTTGGTATTCCATTTCTGTTCCTACATTCGCTATTGAAGTGATTCAGTTAGCACGTAAGCGCACAACCCGAATCAGTGTTCTGTAGAGAGTCCAATCCTAAAGCTTTGCTCTCCCGATTTCATACCTCTCACAAAAGAAAAGAAGAAAGACAATGCCATCATACCATTCGGGTATGTAAGTCAGGCCATTCCAGGAGACAGCAAGCGGGCTGGGACCGAAGCTCGCTATGCCGCTTTTTGGGATGGCACAAACACTATCCTGATCATCGACAACGATCAACGCCCCCCCACTCCCACTCCACTAGTAACACAAGTTCGTTACCACTAAGGCGAGGAGGACGGATGACGTACTGCTACAACTAACAAATGTAACAGGTCTTTGCGCTTACGATGGTTGACACTGGTATCATGAAAACACGATACGCAATGTTTCCCTCGCGCGCAATGACGCACGTCACTCGTTCTTGGCGGGAGATTTTGGAAGATCTCCGAGTGAGAAAATCAGTACTAAAAGCACTGGTTCTGTCACTCTCTGATGGGAAGGACCCTTTGGGATGGTTTCAAACCTCGATTCTCAATAGTCAAAGAGGCCTTCTCGTGGATTTCTAGGGTTTTCGCCCCTATCTATCTCCCTTGGGAATAGAAGACTAAGCTAATATTATGATTCTCCTCCGCTGAGGTCAATTCACGATAATCAGATAAATCAGAGTTCCTTTATGAATCTCTTTCTGTTTCTGTAAGCGCAGGGACGGACAAGAGCAGGGAAGAAAAAAGCGTTCAGTTACTATGTACCTCTCCCTGTCGGTACAGTGGCTTTCTTAGCTCCTTTCCTTACCAGTTACCAGTCGAGTGACTACGTACCTTCTAGCAGATTCATAAAAAAGAGCTATCTATCTTATATCGTTCGTTCCCCCTCCCTTATTAGTAATGGTAACTTCACTCGCTCTAAGGAATGAGATAGAAAATTTCTTTACTAGGTTTGAATTCTCAGCCATTATCTTCCCTCCTCGGACTATCCTAAGATAAAGCATTCATTACGATCCGAGAAATCCTGATTATTGAATTTCTCCCTAGGACAGTGAATAGGAATTATCTTTATCGCTCGAGAGATATTTCATTAAAAGAAGGATCAGAAGGATCAGAGTAAGCGAAGGAATCGAATTTCTGTAAGCTCGAAAGAAAAAAGGCTTTCTTGTGAGAGCTTTGGATAGCTAATGCAGAGGAAGAAGTTGCAAGCATAAGCTTTGGAACGTAGGAAGTGAGACCGTAGTCCGAGGATGGTAACTTGCCTTGTTAGAAGCTTGGAAGGTAAAGCCCTTAAGTCCTTCAGTTCCAGGGAGAGGATTGAATTAGCTTAGTTGAAATACTAAGGTTAGAATTTAGCCCTTGAGCTAGCAATAGCAGCTCGAGCAAAGCGAGATACAAAACCGATAGGGAGAGGTACGGGCTCGACTGATAAGGAGAGGGTTGTTGGGCTTAGTGTACTACTTGTGCTAAGGAGCGATATCTATAAAGTCTTCCGTGAGTGAATGGTCTCATCCAGTCTGCGAATCAATCCTATCAGCCGATCAGCCTAATACTTAAGGACTGATTTTCCTTTCTTCCTTCCTCTAAGCTTTTTCAGCAGGCCAAAAAAGTCCTCTTCTAGTGGCCGACAGGCTAGTCAGTCCTATCTATCTAGTCTAGAGTGGAATATAGAACAGAGCTGGTCCAGGTAACTAAATTCAGAATAGAATCTGTTGTTATTTCAATCAAATTGCTGCCCATGTCGTTATTACTTGGGTGGCCACCATAAAGTAATCGACGAAATAAGGATCGGAGAGGGCCGTCAAATTTGAGCGGGATCTACCTCACTCAGTCGAGTAACAACTTCCTGCCCCAGCTGGTCCCATGTGTGACCTTGCGGGGGGGGTGTCCTTCCTTCCCATAAAAATGAAAGTGAGTCCGCAGGACTTTGCCTATGATATAGAGGGGGCCCACCTCCCCATTCCCTTTCCCATGGGCCATTTTTGGAAATTTTATTATTTTAGTTAAGTCCATGGCCGCTATTCCCCCACCTTCCTTAGGCATGTTCGGGGAGTAGCCTGAAGATGCATAAACTTTCCCTCTTTAATTCTGTTGAGCATTGGGAGGTTGAAAAATTGTTATTACTGCGTCGGGACCCCTCCTCTGGAGATCTAAGAACAGTCCTCCAAGAAAGCTATTTCTTCCCGGTCTCTCTTCTCCAAGGGCACCCCTTGTCCGTGGGCCTTCTCACCCACTGGCTCTTCCGCCTGTCTATCGGTGCTTCCCGACGTTCGTCCAAGAAGTCGTCAAAGACTTCCTGGGGGTTGTATGGGGCCTGGTCGGCCAAGGCCGGATTTTGAGCTAGCACGTGGAAAAAAAGACGTAAACACTCGTGCTTCCGCTCTCGAATTTGGAGGTCTCTGTTCTCGAACTCAAGCAACTGGCTATACTCCCTCTGAGAGGAAGCGTGGTCCAGCTCTTGTTTTATGTGAGCCCAGTATTCCCCCTTTGCCTTATCCAGCAGATAAGGACTATTGTCCTGCTCGAGTCGTGCAATGCGATTTCGCATTGACGATTCCAAGCTAGCATTTTCGACAACAGACCCTTGATGGGACGGCCCCGCTTCATCGCCCGCCACCCTCGGGATCGAAGAACGAGCCGACGTGCCCCCCATCTCTGTTTCGGAAAAGGGCTCCATTAAGACCCCCAATCTCGAATGAATCCTCCGTCCACGAGGTCGAGCGTGATGGGCCGGAACTAGCAATTATTTCCCCGCTCGAAACCCCCCAAATAACAAAAGCAAGAGACCCTTTACAAAAAAAATCAAAGCACTGGAGGCGGACAAAGTAGCAAAATAAACATAGACCTACGTACAAATTTATATAAAAAAATAAAAGTAGAAAGCTGGGCTTTTTCTTTTTTTTTAAAGCAAATATACGAAAAAGAAAGATCAAGCAAAAAATGAGTGTTGCAATAGACTTAGATGGCATGGCAGGGGAGGAGAGAGTCGACCGAGAGGGAGAGGATTGAACAGATCTCGAGCAAAGCGAGAGGATGAAAGACTTGCTTCCTTCTTAGAGTCTTGTATGAATTACTCTTCGAGTAAAGAATAGCACGATCAATTCGAAGGTAAATCCTTCTTATTGAACCAGGGAGAGGTATGAAGTTCTCGACCAACGGGAGAGGAGATACGGCCACGAGACTGATAAGGAGAGGAATGAACGACTGAAGGGCGAGGAAGACTATCAGGTTTTTATCACTTAATAGATAGAGGCACAAAGCAAAGGAGGAATGGAATTTCAGTTGCAGAATAAGAATAGAAGGTAAGCCAATTCCCTTAAGCAAAAACTCGCTTTGGAACAGGTAGGGTAGGGAAAGGTTGAGCCACTTAATAAAAGAAGAACTTAGGAAGAAGAGGTGGATAAGGGTAGAGATAGCCCTAAGTCGTACAAAGACTCGCTGATGGCCGGAGATGAAGGTATGATGGATGATGAAGACGGCGATACGAGTTTTGGCACACTGCTGAATCCCTCTCAGGGTATTACTCGAGATGACACAGACCCTATGTGCCCTAATTTTCTGTTGGACGAAAAGGAGAAGGAGAGGCTGTGGGCACCGTTCAAGCAGTCGCTGATTGTTAAGTTACTGGGACGTAAGGTAAGCTATGGCTTCCTAAATCGGAAACTGTCTCAGCTATGGGGAAGGAGGGGCAGAGTGAAGGTTACAGACTTGGAGAATGATTTCTTCGTTGTTAGTGTTTTTTTCAGAATGCAGAGGACTTTGAGGTTGCTCTAACTGGGGGTCCGTGGGTTGTGCTTGACAGCTACCTGAGTGTGATGAGGTGGAAACCGGATTTCAACCCCAAAACAGAGGTGATTGATAAAACTACGGTGTGGGTGAGGATTTCCGACTTGCCATTGGAATATTTTGACAAGAAAATGATGTATAATGTGGGCATGGCTGTCGGGAAGACAATTAAGGTTGATTTGCACACTGCAACGAAGGCGAGAGGAAGGTTTGCGAGACTATGTGTGGAGGTGGATCTTACGAAGCCATTGCAGCCTCATTTTGCCATTGAAGGAGTGCAGAAGCCTCTGGAGTATGAGAGTATGAGTTTACTATGTTTGGCTTGCGGTAAATTTGGTCACCTGAGGGATAATTGCAGAGATAGGAAGGTGAGTTCTGAGGAGCAGAGTATTGAGGTCAACGGTTGTCCTGGGAGGAGTACGGTGGCAGACAAGGCGCCGGGAAAGAATGCTGCTGTCGAGGAGGAGGAGAGTCCTTGGCGCGTTGTGGTTAGGGCGCGTAGGGATCGTAGGCCACGTGCGTCTGCTGAGGGGTTCACGAATCCCTCACGGTTTGCAGTGCTTGATGAGAATGTAACGGAATTGGATGACGTGGATAGGCCCCCATTGGCTGACATTACTAACGGCTTGCAGGCTCAGAGGGTGCTGGATGGGAAATCGAGGAGGTCGCAGAGTGTTCGTAGAGCAGGGGAAAAGGCACAAGCTAGGGGTCCGGAAGGTTATCAAAAGGGCAGAAGAGGAATCGGGCGCAGCCT
>JAIUCV010002623.1:20000-43845 GCA_026724425.1 Erythrophleum ivorense | reverse complement strand
CTTGGAGGATTGGTGATGATGGTATATTGCAATGATTAGAAAATCATGAATTGCTGTAACTAAAGAAAGAAAGGAAAGCCAAGGACAAGCACTCGGGCAAATCTCTTAGCAGAAGGAAGGGGTATGCCCTTGCTAAGAGCAAAGAAGACACCGAAGCTAGACAGATTGGAAAAGCCCCTTTACGGAAGGACCAATGTAGAAGCTCATTCCAGACAAAGGAAATCTCTGACACAGATTTAGGCTTCTCCGATTGAGGAAAGTCCGACAATGACTTTTTTAGTAGCTGCGATCAGGCACACTTCTTACTTCTTCTCAATCAAGGCCAAGACTGTCTTATCTACTTGGAAATCCCTCTCAAAGACTTCTTTCCTAAGAAGCATAGCGTCTTATCGTTCATGCCTCATAGCCAATGGCGAACTCAAGTTTAAGCAAGTCCTGTCTACCTCAATTTTGCTCTCAAAGAATCAATAGCTATTGTGAGCTCGCCCTTGATTATGATTATGATTATTCAATCTTACGCTTAGGCACGAAAGAGAAAAGGCTGTCAGTCCAAGCAAGTTGCCCTGAGGGAACAGCACCCTACTATGAATAACAGCAGTTCCTAGCCTGGGCATCATATCATCACTTTTATATTATATACGCTATTTATTAATATTAATAAAGACTGCTCAAGATACATGATCTCAGGTTCTTCCATACTGTCCTATGGGAAAGAAAGACTGTAGGACTGTAGCCATCTTCGGGTCGGGTTAACAGCCACAGAAAGAAAGGAAAGGGATGAGATAGGACGAGCTAAGTCTGCAGCAGAGTAGAATTCAACCTTCTATCCTCGGGATAGGGCTATGAAAGAAGTCGTTCCACTTCAAGCCCTCACTCTTCAAGTCCTCCTGCAATGCAAGTATATCAAAATATGTATATATAGGAATAGCTTTTTGCCGATGTATAGATATACTACTAAAAAAGCAAGCAGTACGACCTAACCTTCTCGTAGATGGTGTCAGTGACAAAAGAGAATAGTTATAAACTAAATAAACTAAATGGGAATAGTATGGCTAAGGATTTTAAGTAGCTTTTCCAGTACAATAAATACCCCGAAGTTCCAGTATCGAAAAGGTTTAGATATCCTTCTTTTCTTTTGTAAGAAAGTCCTAGATATGCCGCATCCACCGGTAATGGCCGAGAGTACTCATCCTAGGTGCCTTAAAGAGGGGATTTCGCTGTCCTAACTTCTTTCGGGGAGTGGAAGATACCCACGGACATTGAATAAGAATAAATAGGCTCTTCCGGTCCCTTTCTCCGAGTATGGATGGCAGGTATCAGTTATGCGGACCAGACCTGTACTTGTGCTATCGAAAAGGCAATGCCCAATTCTTTCCTATGCAAAAAGGGGAGTTTTTTGGAATCTAGCTAGGGCCTGTGATCCGGTGATCCCTATAATAGTAGTTGAAAGGGGGTCTTTGGAAGAACTTTGATTAACCGTCCCTTAGTAGGTTAGGTATGGCTACCTCGTTTAAGCAAAGAGGTCACAATCTCTGATGTACTCTATTTGATTTGAAGAGATGGAGTTGTCTCAGACTCATCAAAGGAATGAGCTGAAAACCTGCCCATAGTCAGAAGGAAAAATAGATAAAGTCCCAGCACTCGCAGGAGCGGATCGGGAGATCTAAGACGGAATCTCCGAGTAAGTAGGCGATAGAGGCGAGCGCTTTATTTAGTGATCCCCGGATATTCTATCTCACATCGGAAAGGGGCTCTGACAGTCCTTGTTCCAGCTCAAAGCCAGAAAGCGAGTTTAGCCAACACGGGAATATGCTCCTTAGGAATAGGAAGGGCTCGATCCCAGACCTGGCTCCGCTCAAGGCTAGATAGAAGATAGGCTCTTTCTCTTATTAACTTATTAAATCGAAATCAGCTGCACATGAATATGACTCTATTACTTTCTTCCTTTCGTACTCTTCTTACGCCGGAACTAAGAGGAGCGATAGCCTTTTAACAGAAGAAGCTTTCTATCGTATATAAAGATAAAGACTACTTTTAGGAAAGGTGATGTTAACTAAAAATTTAATAAGATAGAAAGGATTGTAGGCTAGATTCAAGGTATGCCAGTTGATTGATTATACTCCACTTTCAGGATCTTCGAAAGTCTATTGTCGTCATATTAGGTCAACTAAGATCAGTGACTGAAGGAAGGAAGCAGAGGACTTAAAGAAGGGCCGGGTTCCTATGGTTACCTATTACACTGCAGCTGAAGAAAGACTCGAAGACTAGGCTGCCGGAAAGACCAATAGGATAGGCTTTGACTCAAAGGTAGAAGGATTGAACTAAAATGGAAAGTAAAGTTGGTCTTTCACTGTCCTTCTTCTTTCAACTCTGAACTCACTTGCTAGAAATGACTTATATGAACAGTGAGAAGAAAGCCTTTTCGAAGCTATGTGGCTCACAAAGGGGGTCGGGCAGTGACCAGGCCCACTCCACTTCTTAGTCAATGGACTGCTAGAATATAAGAGAAGGTATGGTGACTTCGAAAAAGGATCTATTTATAGTAAACCTCTTCTTTATTTAGTATAGTTTGCTTTCCTATCCTATTAAGGGAAGGGGCAAGGAGTTCAGTATTTCAATTAAATCTTTTTATTTGCTTGCTTTCTTTTCTTATTTTCCGGCTAAGAAGCAGATGAAGAAGTAACAATAGCGCGAATATATAAAGAGGATCGTGCTTCTTTCGATTTCGAATGAGATCGCTCGTACAAGTCAAGCTTCGCAGCTCTCTTGCATTTTCAGTGTGGTCCGTCCAGTCCACTTCATTAAGTTAATTAAGTTACGGGGTTGGATGAAATAGCTATGCGCTAGGGTGCCGAAGTGAGCTTAGCCGCGATTTAACTAAGCATATCATGGGGCTGATTCTTCCTTACTTTAGTTGATCGAATGAACTGAATTGCACTCGACCCACAGTAAGCCTCTTCACCTTCACGAAAACAGGCTTGTAAGGTCTTTTTGTTTACCTATTGTAACGCATTCCATCGGTTTATACTTAAGATAAGGAGATTTCCTATACGGGGCGGAATTCAATTCAAAAATGTTGAGAAGAGACCAACCAAAGGCTAGGGTTCGTGCCTCCTTCACAATCAAGTTACAATTGAGTTAGTCTTGTGTATTTAGCCAGAAAAAAAAGACCCGGTTGAAGAGTGCCCTGAGAGGAATAACTCGTCACGAGATCCGGATGGAAACTAGATAATCAAGGACTTCCTGAAGGAAGGGCTGTTCTGACGAGTCCCCGGCAATAACTTATGGAGATGGAGCCCGCGGTTTAATAATTCCTAAAGAAGGACCCCTTAGCCCATCCAGCTTTCCCAACTCCAAAGAGAAGACAGCCTAGCTGTACTGCTACTAGGCAAGAAGAGCTAACAACAGCTAATACATACATTCTTATCTCTCCTAGAGATCTATGACAATCCCCATAGCAGGAATGAAAACCTTTCTTGGTGGATCCACCAAAGCCCAAGACCATTCGCCCAGCAAAAGGAAGATAGATAATTAGTTTGAATCTATCCTAGCGTGCTCTAAACCTACAGTCAACTAGCTACTTGTGCTAGCTTTTATCCTGAAAGCAGCCTTCCTTAGTTATTGAACTCCAAGAACAGGAAAAGTCTCTGCATCCCGACCATTTCTCCTCGAGTCGATTACGTGTTAGATCCGTCTAAACCTATCTTGCAATCAATGCTTAATAGGATAAGTGGAATCCTTCATCGCTTCGTTCATGAGCGGTCCGTAGAGCGCTTTATCCCTATAACCGGCTTTCTATCTCTAACTCGAAGTGCTGCTTGGATTACAGTCTGTGAGTGAGGATACGCATCGTATGGGGCATTCGCATGGAGCGAATTTTATGGTATGGCTCGAAGGTCTTGTCGTGCGTCTTGGAGCGAATAATTGCTTATGCTACAAATAAAGGTCACATTTACATATAATAATACGGATTCGTTCGCGTAAAGAGGGGCGCATAGGACATTCAACCGAAAGGATTGATCTCATATGATTGAGCCGCTATAGGAATCGGCATCGCTACGAGCAAGACGTGGGATATTCTAAATGTCATTACATAGGGAAAAGGGAGCCTAAGATGGCCCATTACGAGCCTAAAGCAAGGTTCGGCTGCGAGCCAAGAAAGACTAAGTCCTCGCGGGTGCGTCATGGTATGTCCCAGTTCGTCATTGGAAAAGAAAACACGGAAGTAGTCCCTTCGTCTTCGTTTAAATCGACTGTTTTTTTGTGCGACCCCCCTCCTTATGGGCACCCTCTTAGGTTTTGTTCCCTAGGTTGTTGAACGACTACCTTAAATAAGGTATCCCCTGGAGCTATCGTTTTGAGAGGATAAGTAGCTGACCTCCTTCTAGTAATCCCCTTAGGCTCCAATCAAAGTAGCTCCTGGCTTCAATAGTGTCTTGCTGATCGATTTACTTCTTTTCTCAAGTTTAGTTTATCTTTCAGTTGGTGATTGAGGATTGGCATAGTTCTCGTCCCTCCATACCGCAACAACCGGAGCCGCTAGAGTCAGCAAGCTACATAGATGTTCATGCACTGGCTTGACGAGGAAGAGCTTCACCTAGTGAATTGGTTGATCTGTTAGATCGTGGTAATCGCTGAATACCGAGAACAATGGGTAATAATAATTGGATTGTTAAGAATTCTCTATGAAAATGATAAAAAGAAAAACTCTTTAGATTGAGTGAAGTGACCAAAAAAGCACCGGAGTGAAAAGAATTAATGACAGATACTGTACTTATACCTTTACTGACACTCAATATACCTTATATGAATATGAGATACAGTTACCTATGAGACAGAATACGGTCCCCTGCGGGGCTAGTACCAGTCCTCTGGTCCGGGGATGAAATAATAGATATTCTTCCTATCAGTTTGATTGCTACCTCTACTTCATGAGACAGATATGAGGTATAGACTGTACTGACAGATACAGTTACAGACCCCACTGAGACAGATATTCGGTACAGAATGAGATATGAGATAACGGTATTGAATCTCGTTCATTGAAATAGCGTATATGAATGAGTACATTGAATGAGATATGGTCAAATTCCCCCTGCTGTCCTCTCTGTGTGAAGCTTGCAGACAAACTGAGACTTCATACAGAATACCGATACTGAGCGCCCTAGCGTCTCAGTCCGGTGCTTGTTCGCAACGGCTTTCGCGCCAGAGCGCTCAATCCCTTGCTTGTTCACTTCACTCTCCTCCGGTGAATTAAGAATGTTTTATCTCATATTCGTTGTAGTGCTTCTTTGCTTCCATCACATTGGCTTTCATCTCCAGGTTTAGGCTTGAAGCGCAGGAGCGAAGATGCTCGAGCTTTGCGAGAGGAGGGAAGATTGCTGACAGTACAGAATTCTATTGATAGTGAGATGACAGACTGATAGTGAGCTAGCGGGATTGATTGCAGTGCAGCATTGACCGGACACAGAATACTATCAACTGAGACAGAGAGGACTAAACAAACAACTGATAAGCTACGGATTTCGCTACCGATACAGCAGTACTTCCTACAGGACTATTCAATCTTCTCCTCGTTCGGGCCATCCCCCGGAAGTCCCTTCACTGTTCATTAAGAGTAGGAGTGGGAATCAGGACCGAGGGGACTGAAGGACAGACAGGACTTATTTCACTTCTTATTACCGTTTTCTTGCTGGTTCAAGTACAAGATCGAAAAGAATGCATTGCATGAACATTGAGATGCCCAAGATCAAAGGAAGGGAGGTTTGAAGAGCGAGAGCAGCTCGTTAGGGCTAAGGTATGAAATCGGTACAGCTTTGCGAGAGGAATGATTTTCTTAGTTGCCTTCCTTCAGTTCAGTGACAAATAGGAAAGAAAGAAGCAAGTAGGAATGAGAACAAGCATTGAAAATTACATAAACAAGCATCACATCGCATCTCAGACAATATCTATTTTTAGATTGAGAAAGTGTTCCGAAAGAAATTGATTCGTAATGGTAGAAAAGATGAACGGCGCGCACGGACCGTACTAGAGTGGAATCTTCCCAGAAGCAAGTAGTAGGCCCTTCAACGAAAAAACACCGAAAATCTTCTTTCGTTTTGATTGTAGATAGTAGATTAGGAAGAGGTGGATATACCCGGCGTGGCGCAGCTGGATGCTTCTGATCAATAGTAAAAAAGAGGAGTTTTCGTTTCGTATCACGAGATAGACAATGAGAAAAAGCCAAGAGGGGAGAGCACTTAGACAATTCACTTTGAGTACAGGGAAGTCCGCTGGTAGGAATGATTCAGGGCGTATTACGGTTTTTCACCGAGGGGGTGGATCGAAGCGATTGCAGCGAAGAATTGATCTGAAACGAAGCACTTCGTCTATGGGCATTGTAGAAAGGATAGAATATGACCCTAATCGTTCTTCTCGGATCGCTCCAGTACGATGGATCGAGGGGGTGCAGCTACGCCGCCAGAGGAAATGCAACACGATAGAGGTACGGAGTGGCTCGACCGATAGGGAGAGGTTACTATGTATCTCGACTGGTAAGGAGAGGAAGGTTGCTCCGCCGCGTAAGATCCTCGAACCTACCACGACCACCATCCGCGGCCTATTTTCGTTCTCTTCCCTGCCCGGGAAGGTGGATCAAAGAAAGGTAGCTTGCTTCTCTCCTGGACTGATGGCGGCTTATGTAGTGGTCGGCCTTCCTACCAGAATGCCTCCTTGGTTGAAGAGTAAGGGCGCAGGAAGCAAAAAAACTTGCGCGAAGGACGTTTTCTTCTCTGCCTTCTCCTCTCCAAAGGCCAAGGGAGAGACTGCATCCCTTTCTTTCGGTAGCTCTTTTGCTTTCCCAAGGATAGCGGTAGCTGGGGCAAAGCCCGCTTTCTTCGCTCCGCGAATGAGAGATAAACTCAGAGGAAAAAACACGTTCTCTCTTTGCGAGGTCCGACAGTGGAGAACGCATAGCATTCTCTGGGCACATAGGATCAAACGTAAAGCAGCGCTTTCTCTAAAGAGTTTTAGAGGGCAAGAGACTTTAGGGCTTGTTGGAGCTGCTGAGCATAACGAATCGAAGCCAAAGACGGATCAAGGTAGCTTGCCTGCCAAGCCGATAGGCGAAGGGCCGAAGGATGGAGCGTGCAAAGTCGATCGTGCACCTGTCGTGTGACCCGTTGGTCCTAAGCAATGTCTTGCGCGAAGCGACCCACCTAGAAACAGCTCTCCTTTATGTTAGGGGGCACTAAAATGGAACTTCGATCGGATGCGGGTATCCAATCCCGCCGCTGAGATGTCCAGCGGATTCCTGGGCCTTGACGAATGGCCGGCCACCTTTTACGTTAGAAGAGCAAAAGGCCCGGGGTATAGCAGGATGAACCAATGTGAATGAGTGTAAGCTTCGTTGCCCGAACACGATTGGTGCTGACCACACTAGGTGCTACCGTGGTAGCAAGAGAGGCCAGGCGGTGACAATTGAGAGGTTGTCACTGAGCATTCCTAGTCACACGGGAAGAGAGGTCAAATGGCAAGGCAAGGCCATACGCCCGTTTGGCTCCTCGCGGAGTATAGCTCACATCCAAACATCTGATTGGGGAACGGGGCAACGCCCATGAAGCTCCGGCGGAAAGGGAAGGCCTGCCAGGCCGTATGCCCATGGGTGCAGGATTCTTCGAAAAAGCGCGGGCTGACTCGGAGACCTGGGACCTTGGCCTAGCAACGAATGAAGGGGAGCTCGAAGAGCTTTCTCCGCCAGCGGCTTATGTAGTGGTCGGCCTTATAAAGCTCGCTAAGCTTCGCTTCCCTCCCCCTTATTAAATGAAGTGGAAAGTCTTCACTTAGTAGTAGTAGTCGGCATTCTATAAGCGACTTGTCGAGTCTACGAAGCAAAGCTTCTTGTAGTCGGCCCTTCATTCCTCTCCCTATCGGTCGAGCGTCTTCAAACCTCCCTTCATTTGCTTGCCTCCTCCCAGCTCAGAATGCCTAATGCCTATTATCTTATCTAGTTCTAGAAGCTAACCGCCAGAAGCTCACCCTTCGGGTGTCGCTTCCAGCGCGGGAGGCCAAGCATTCTGCGTCACGTCCCGGCCTGGGAGCCCCGTTCGCCTTTGGTACTTCAGTAGATCTTCAAAAAAAAAGCGCTACTTCAATGCAGCCTTAACTACAACTACATTACGCAAGCTCCACCAATACCTATACCTACCTATAGAGTCAAAAAAGTACCAGTGACGGTTACTTTGACGGTTTATGGATTCAGTCAGCTAAACTCCTCAATAAATATCAACAAACAACATGTCGTGACCGGTTAGGCTTGGTTTACTTTGTAATGAATGTAAACTAAAATAGGTGGCGTTTATTCAAAGAAAGGGAACCGAAGGTTTCCTTATAGTTCAATGGCTCCCACCCACACTCAGCTAAGAGCGTAGGAGACTGCAACGGGTTGTGAAACCCCATTACAGTAACAAGGAGTTGCATGGTTCCTTTTCACAATGAGGAGGACTAGTAACCGTAGGTAATACCCCACAAGTCTAATCTAGGCCAACTTCCTGTACAATATCATAGAGACGCCATAGTAGACCCCAACGCACTAATAAAGGATCAGTGCGTCGGACATACCAATGGGACTCCACAAGAGGACTATCCAGGAAAGCCTCAAGTGGGACCGAGGGGTCCATAGATAGCAAGCTATACCCCTTGACATAGCCTAACCATGACTTCACCCAATTCCTTAAAAGAGAGTACTCCAAGAAGCTTATTAAAGAAGCATCCCCTCAAACTCAAAGAGCTCAAGAGGAGGAGTCTTTAACTCACGGGGAGCTAACCTCTCCAATAAGTACCTTTTAAGTTTCCCTAAAAGGTATGGGTTTAAGGGAAGGCCACCATCAAGGAGCAAATCCATCGGTAACTTAGTCCTTCGGAAAAGAAGCCGAAACCGACGCCATTTGGCCGATTTAGACTTTTTCCCAGCAGAGCGAGTTCGGTAACCTGCTCCACCAATCCGCATCAAGAGAGAATAATCCTCCACATGAGACTTCTCCCTAATGGCCATAAGACCATAAGGGTGATGGAAGCCAAGTAAGGTTCGCATGGATATCGGGGATAAATCCACCTGCATACCCTTAACTAAGAACCTCTTAGCGAACTCGGCAGCACCTGAAGACGACACCAACGACTTGTGATAAGAAAGATTAACACCAAGTCGTTGAAGAGCTAACCTGTACTACTCAGCAACCAGTGGATCGGTGATGAGAACATCATCACCTAGCACTGCATACCTATCGAACCGGACCCCTGGTCTAACCTGCTCCGCTGCCCACCACACCAGTAAATGGTGCGAAAAGGCAAACAGAGGCCAAGAGCCATAATATCCCAACGGTTGACCAGCAACGAACGAAACTGTTGCGTACCGCCTAACGAACGGCACAATAAACAGATTCGTCGCAAGAGTGCTATTAACAACACTCGATGCGAATGACCGGTCAAAGAGTAGGGCAACTATTTCAAATAGATAGACTAGTGGCCACCTATCTGTGGCACTCTTCAAATCATAACTGAAACAGTTGTCGCTGGGAACTAACCGACGCAAGGGTCTAAGTTGATCATAGGTGCCGTCCATTGGAATGGTCTTCAATATAGACGCAAACCAACAGTGCACGGGTCTTAATAACCTTTGGTTAATATAGTTACCAATTGCGAATATACGACGCTTTCCAGCTCCCTCAAGAGAACAACCTAGTCGCCCCGGTACCGGGGGAATCCCAAGGTCGTCACAAGACGGTAGAAGAGGACCTATTCGCCTCTCAAACCAGTCTAAATCTTCTGGTGTGAACTTTTTATTATTCACATCAAAAGCGTAACGAACCCTTGGAGGCCAAAGACAGCCCTGATAAAATTGCTCACCTTTTGCATGAACAAAGTTCATAAGGAACTGAAAGGCCCCCAACTCATGAGGAAAAGACGTGAAAGAAGAACGGAAACGAGAAACCTTCTCAGGTTTCAGTTTCATACGTTCAATCCACACCCTTTTCGTCAATGAGTGGGTTGGTAAAGTTTTCCAGGTTGGTTCAAACGTAAGCCCTTGTTCAAGGGGAATACGTTTTATCCAGGGAACATAGCGATTAACCAGGCGGTTAAAACATTCTTTGATTGAACCGACTAGCTCCAAGACTGAATCCATGTCAGTCACTGGTGTCACTATGCTTGCAAAAGTGGACTTATCAACCTTCTTGGCCAAGGTAATAACCTTAGACAAAGAAAAAATTGACAAATACCATTTTACAAGTAAATCAGACTTTTCGTCTCTCCGGAGAATCATCGCACGATGATGAGGCGGAATAATCCGAGGGAGCCCAGACCTAGTGAGGGAAACTGGAAGCGCACCTGAAGGGTGGACGAATTCATCTCCACCATAGGCCATCATTAAGGCGGAGGCCGCTTGTTTGAGATATAAGGCACAAAACAGCCAACCAGACTTGCGGCCCAACTGAAGGATGCGTTTAGCAACACCGAAGGTTTCCTTGGTACTTTAGTAGTACGACTGTTGTTATACTACTATTAATATTAAGTAGCTGTACAACAGAATGCCGTTCGCCTTGACTTTAGTATTGAGTATTAAGTAGCTAAGTTTCCAAAGGTGGGTGAACAGCCCCCTGTCCTTTATAGTCGTAAAGGGCTTCTCAGAAAAGTAAGGAAGGAGGCATTCGAAAGGCCGACCACTATATCATAGGCCTTCTGGTGGGAAGGCCGACGACTACACGGACTCTATACCAAGTCATGAGCGATAGCGAAGCCAAGCCGCCGCCTATAGGCGAAAGGACGAAAGCCCCACGAAGGCCTATGATATAGTAAGAAAGAAAGTACGAAAATAAGTACGTTAAGGTTACGAAGTCACTTAGCCGTCTACAAAGGGAAAGGCGTCGGTACGGAGTCACGTCAGCTGTGGATATAGACTAGGCTATAAGGAACAGAGTTTTAAACTATGGACCGAGACTACACTAAGGAACAAGGAAGCTTGACTGAGCAAAGAAGTCAAGGAACGAAGCTGCTTCTCTAATAGCCCCGTTGAATAGGAGGCGAAGGCTTTTTGAAAAAGTCTTTTTTTTGGGTGTAAATGCATTTTTTTTAATTTCTATTTAGAGAGAGAGGGCTTCAAGTTCTTAGGAAGAGCCGTACGAGGCAGCTCACGTACGGTTCGGGAGCCGAGCCCCAGCACAGGCAGGGGCTTAGGTCAACACTTATATAATAGCCAGTCATCAATTGGAAGCGGGCAAGATGGTGATGAATTGCAATTGGTCTAAACCTTCGACCAGCGACTTATTGCGACCCGCCCAGAATGCCAATACATACTAAGACCTTATTCACATCAGGAGGAGCTACGGCAGCTCGAGGAGGAGCTAGGGCGGACCCAAGAAGCCCAAGAACGGGATAGGGCCCGAGCCGTAGAGCGACAAAGACTTTGGCAGGACATATATAGAATCCGCCAAAGAAGTCAGGTTTTCAAAATCGAAAAGGAGATTCAGAATTAATGAAATTCAATATCAGCAAGACCGACGAAGAAGATTCGGTCGTGGGTAGAAACTTTGCTTGGGCCTTTCGTTTTCGATTCCCATTAGCCGGGTAGCCTTAAAATTCGCTTAGTAGCTTAACTCTTTCTACTGGCGTGGCGCTGCTGGATGCTTCTGATCAATAGAACAGGAAAAGGAGTCAGCCAAAAAGAAAGACCACCAAAAGTAACGACCACCAAGATACGCATAGTGATTCGATCTTTTGATCACCCATTTTTGGAAAACCATTTTGGGGGGCTTCCGCCTTACACACGGAAGATTGGATTGCCTGAATCACGAGTCTTATATACTGTGTTACGATCACCTCATATTGATAAAAAGTCCAGAGAACAATTTGAAATGGAAATCAAGAAACAATTTCTGGTCATAAAAACAGAAACGCATGAATTGCGCAAGAAGTTCTTTCGGTTAAAACGCCGTGCGACTCGGAGGACATAAGACTGATTGGTCAAGCCAAAAAGATTGCCGGCAGAATGCTCCTACCCCACCATGCCTGGCCCTTTACCTTACCTTAAGAAGAAATGGGGGGGTATGAAGCGTGGGAAAGAATGCAAGAAGTGTATGATACAACAGGTAACCTTAAGGAGTGGCGGCAAAGCTCTTGATTGATCAACGCGAGTGAACTGTGCTTAGACGCTTCGTAAAACCGCACCGATCTACGAGAGGAGCTGATGGATGAGTAGGCTTCCCCTTTCGATTCACGGAATGTGATCTGGGACACGATGGGGGTTTGCGTGCCTCGGTAGGAAAGAGATCACCGGAGTATAGCACAAGATCGCCTTTTTTTTCTTGCTGCCATGGGGTCGACCTGTAAACAAGGTAAACCCAATGGGAACCAAAAACAAACGGGAGGGTACCACATTGACATTGGGCAGAAGACGATCCAAAAAGCGAAGGCTCACCCAGCTGAAGGCGATCGGCAGTGAGGGAAGCTTACCTTATTATTAGAGAAAGGGGAAAGGGGCAACCTATCTTACTAATAATAAGAAAGGGGGTGAGATAGGCGACAGGTAGCTTGCTTCCAAGCCGGCCCGGCCGCGAGGAATCAAGAGATCTTTGCCGGTGCTGACTTGGATCTCGGGTGACGGAATAAGGCGCCCAGAAGCGACGAGCAGTCGCGGTCGAAGCTTGGCTCTAGGCGATAGGCTAGCAGTAAGCTTGGCTACAGCGAAGCGCTTACCAAGCGCGAAGGAAAGGGCCTTCGCCACTTGAGCCGTATGCGGGGGAACTCGCACGTGCGGTTCTTAGGGGGGAGAGCTAGTAGGAACCATCCTATCCCAATAGCGTATATTTGGAGCTCAATATGAAATCCTATTTTCTTGCAAGACCCGTTCGGATAAGGGAAAACTCCAGAGATTGCTTCGAAGTAAGATCCTTGCGTTGACCCTTTCCTGAACCAGAACCGGGGGGGGGAGGAAAGAAAAGGGGATCAAAATGTCCCATCAATAAAGTGAGGGCTTTCCGGACCTTCCCCACCCCCCTTTCCATTCTTCCTTCCCCTCTCACTCCCCCTTTTTCAAGAAATAAGCCCCGCTCCCTAAGGGGCCCCTCTCTGATAAGGAAGGAAACGAAATAAAAAAGATTTTATGACAAATCCGGTCCGATGCCTGTTCTCCACTATTTTTCTTTTTACTTTAGCGTCAAGCTACATTTTTTGTCTATTACCTGTGGAGGTAATAGACAAACTGTGGTTTTTTTCGCTGTTCTCCAGCAGCGGAATCCTCTATGCAACGCTCCATGCGAAAACCCTGCCGGAACAGGTCATGGGTTGGAGCGCTTTTAATTTAGGAGCGCTTTTCATCTTCATCTTACTGGATAGACTCCAAGTTGCCCTCCTCTTCTTTCTTTGGTTTACCCTTTTTATTTTTTGTCTGTTCTTTCTAGATAAAAAGAAAAAAGGGGAGTGGGATACTAAAGCCCGCTTTATCTGCTTTTCTTTGAATATTTTTGTATATATGATCTTCTTGTACTTAGCGTCTCTGACAAAAAGTATGTTGTCCCATGCGCATGCTCTACTTCTTCTTGTACTTTTTTTGCTCTCTTTTGACCTAATAGGTCACTTTCTGCGAAAGAAAAAAATCTTCCTTTTGATATCTACCATCCTATCCCTAGGTGGGGTAACCCTATTTGCTTTTCTTTCCGACCCGCTACATCTGCTTGGAAGCATCGGAAGCATTCTTTTTATTTTATTGCCCCTCAAAGGGGCTGCCGCAATCTTTGTTCTTTTTAGAGCGAAAACCCTGCCGGAACAGATCATGGGTTTGAGCACTTTTAATCTAAGTCTGATTTTGATTTTTTTTGTCCTGAATCTTGTTCCTTTTTGTATTTTTTTGATCTTTTTGCTCCTTCTTATATGCCTTTTTTTTCCCTAGTTTTCCTTTTTTCCCCTAACAAATTCGATATTTTAATTAAAGTTATAAAACAGGAGTTTCAAGTCCTGTTTTTTTCCAATGCAGCTTTGTCAGTGTACCTATTTTCAGTTTCGGTGCCTGATAAAGAATCTATCATTTTTGAGCATGGAGTGGCTTTGTCTGGACTAATTACTTTTATATATATTAAACAAATTACTTGCCCCCATTCTGCGTATATTCTCCGAAGAAGGAAAGGAGGATCTTTCTTTCAACAGCGTAGAAGACATTACAGAATTAGCTCAAAGAGATCAGACTAGTCTTACTCAAGACAAAGACAGAACTAATGAGAGCAAAGACAAAGACAGAACGAAGACTAATGATACTCAAGACAAAGACAGAACTACTGATAGGAAAGACAAAGACGGAGATAAAAAGAAAGGAGATCCTCCCATATAATAACTAATAAAATAACAAGATAAGAGAAAGAAGAGGTTCAGACCTTAGGACTTTAGGACAGGGGACAGATACGAGGGCTACTAGATGAGGGACTGGTGGGACAGGGAAATGGAATAGGAAGAAATGGGGACTGGAGGGAAAGGACGGACTCAGATGTACTTTTGGGGGATGACTCTTCCCCTTTTCTAGGAACTGAGCAATCATAAAAAGGCCGGGAGAACTACATGCAAGGTCTGATACCAAGCCTCTCACTTCTTTAAGTTTACTTGATGAAGTTGCAGACTAGGTTATGGGTATGTAGGCGCTCGCTCCAGCTTGTCAAAGAAGGCTGAACATCACCAGACATGATGGTTGGGCGGGTTCGACCTATTTCCGGCAAAAGAAAGTCTAAAGTCTTAGACCAAATCTTCCTACTCGTCCTATAGTTTACAGTCTAAACTCTTAGGTAAACTCTTCTATTCCTTACAGAGAGTGATGGGACCAAAGAAGCAAGGAACTGAGCTGCTTCCTCCCTCTCCTTATCAGTCGAGCCCGTTCCTCTCGCTATCGCTCGAGATCTTTCAGAGCCTCTCCTTACCAGTCGAGAACTCCGTGCCTATAGCCTGAGCGCTTTAGTTTGATTGCAGGGGGAAGAAGATGAGCTTTTATGGAAGCAGAAGGAGCGGCTATACTATGGTTTAGTGATCACTTACGCAATTCGACTTATGCTCTTTTGCGAGATGAGATCACTCTCTCTTTCCACTAGGCTAGTGAATGCACCAATGAATGCACCCGGTACTGCATCTTCTTCTCCTTCGCTTAGGCTTGCTACTAGATTCATTCCAAAGCTTACAGAAAGAAAGAGATTCATATCGGAATCGAAGTCAGGGCAATATTCAAGAAGATAGGATAAGAAAGAGATACTGATACCGATACTGAGTACTAACTACTAAGACTGAGACTGGATACTGATACTAATGAGAGGTTAAAGAAGTCACTGAACTATCCTACAGGCTACATTAAGAATTGATATTGCTTACAAGCAAGGATGCAGATTGATTACGCGCATTAGCTAGAAAGCCCAAGCCTATTGTCTTAGTGTTCAACTAAGGTGCAGGAATTTCTTACTAAGCTGTTCAATTCACCGGTCCGGTGTAAGCCTATCCACTCTTTACATTACAGGTATTGAGCAGAGCAGAAAGCAGAAAGCAAATGAGCGTCTTCAAACCTCTCCCTCTGGTCGAGAAGAACACTTCATGCCTCTCCCTATCGGTCGAGAAGAACACTTCATGCCTCTCCCTATCGGTCGAGAAGAACACTTCGTGCCTTAAGGCTTAAGGGAATTTGCCGTTGAATCAAGATCAGGCCTATTTATTTGACTAAGGGTTGTATTGAGCTTAGTGTTCAACTAAGGCTAAGGTTAGAATATGCTCGACTGTAAGGAGAGGCCAGATAGGGCCAAAGCTTGCAACTAGATTCAAAAGCTGGAGCTTTCCTTCCCTTCTAACAAACAAGCAAGCAATTGAATACAAGACAAGACTCTACGATGGTAAGAATGAAAACAGCACGATCAATTCGAACTCAGCTAAAGAAGAAAAGAAAAGGTAGAAAGATTTGTACAAGTCAGTCACAGGAGAAGAAGGAGATAACTTAGAAAGATAGATTGAATCGGGCAAAGCCTAGAATGGCATAATTGTCCCTTGCTTGCTTGTTACAGTAAGGTTTTTATCACTTACTTGATAGAGGATGGTATTCAATTAGCTTGGCGAATGGAATTGCTTTCATTTAGCCTGAAAGGAGAGGAGCGAGAGGATTGATTTGATTTAGCTAGCTCGACTTCAAGGAGAAGATTGAATCTCTTTTTCAACCGACATGCTATAGACTATCTCCGAACTGATGGTAAGAATTACCCTAGGGAAAGATTAAGAAAAGAAGGATTTCTAGGTCTGGGCTATTACAGAACTCAAGCTATAGGATTGATTTAGCTACGCGTACCGGACTACTTCAATGCATGAGGTAAGGACGAGGGAAGCGAGAAGAGCGTACAGCAGCTATCCCGGCCCTGTTTGACTTATAGAATGGAATGGGGTACGAAGTGAGTCAAGCGATAGGGAGAGTGACTTCAATCCGGCTCAGTTAGGCTTGCCCTGGTTGGCAGGTTCAGAAGCAGCTCTTTCTAAGCGAGAGTAAGTGAGACCGGAGAGGATGGAATGTAATATAGAATAGAATGAATTTCAGTTGCAGAATAAAGAAAGAGATATCCCGAGACAGAGTCTTAATCTACTCCATTCCTGACTGAATAGCAACTCACTTCCTACCAGCCAATGAGGTAAGAAGATGCTTACTTTAGAGCTCAGCTCGTTAGCCTTTTTCTTTCTTTGACCAACTAGCCGGCTTCGCATATCTAAAGAGAAAAGGAGACCTAAGATAAGACCTAGTCAATGCGGCGGGAACGCATATAGAGAAAATGATTCTGACTGAGAAACCGACGTTTAATGAGTCATATGGGGAATCATCCACATGAGGACCAGAAGACGGCATTCTAACGCTATATAGAGCCCAAAAGACTGATTACGGAGTTCGGGATCAGATCTGATTCCGAATCGTAGAATAGGAACAAGAGGAACTACTCTTTTCTTCGATAAAGAAAGAGCTTTCTAAAAATAATTGCTTACTACGAAAAGCAAGATGCCCCACTAGTCTGATTTCTCACTAGCCCTTATTCTCAGTCACTGACTCAAGAACGAATACCGAGACAGCTGTTCCCTTCTCCTACTCCTACTTGAATCAACATATTGAGGTGAAGCAACTAGCAACTATAGACCTAATGAAAAATGGAGACTTTCATTCCCTTCTTTCCCCTTCCTTCTCTTCTATCACCAGCACCCTTTGAAAGTGAAAGTCGCCTTTCAATCCTTCCTCTAGCAAAATCTCACCTGTAGGTTTGACTCTCTAAATTCACCAGAGAGTAAGAAACTGAAGTAGGCTATCCCATTGCTTAAAACCTTGCACTAGCTTCTGGGACTGAGAATGAAATCTCTCTAGCTGGAGACAAGGAAGGGTTAGCTTTGAATCTCAACTTACTTTGAACGAGGGATTACTACTACAAGGCATGGAAGTAACTGAACTGACGGAATTCCTTACCGCTCCGTGGGGTCTTCGAAGAAGGCTGACTACATAAAGTTTTTGGCATAGTATTCTTTTTCAATAAGAAGCCGTTTTAAAACCAAACTAAGCCATTATATACAATATATGTCTAAATTACATTAAATAGGTAGCTCAAAGCGCCAACCCTTCCTCTTAGACACTACTACTGATCAGCATGACTTTCTTTCTTGAGTAAGGTAAGAAGGGGTACGGAAACGTCCTCTTAGCTTTAACGGGATTCATTTAAGGGAAGAAGACGAAGTCGATTCAATCCAACTCCAACCGACCGGCTGGAGAGATATTTAGTCAAGAAAGGCAGGGCTAAGGAAAGGCGCAAGCCCCAGTAAGCTCCGTCTCCGTAGGGAAGGAGATCTCTTCTTGGGTTCGGATCGGACCCGCTTTCTTCGTTGATGGATCCGTTTATATAAGCAATTGGATCGATATTGACCGAGCCATTGAAAGAGCCTCTTCTTCGATAGCGTGAACAGAGCTTCTGGCTAAAGAAGGAAAGGAAAGGGAATAGCATTGGAGTTCGTGGACTGATTTGGGCATCTCCGAACTCCCACTACTGAGAACAAAATCTTCCATATTCCCTCGCCCCTCGTTCTCCTTTCTTTCTCCGCGGGGCCCTCTCTTTGACAGATGAAGAAGGTGTAGGCAAGCTCAGCTTCCCATTCCTTTACCAATCACGAATAAGCTCAAGATGACGAGACCAACAGGAAAGGATTGAAGCTTGCTCGCAGTCTTCACTCAAGCTATAGGATTTCAGTCTTTCTTTACTGAGTTCGGGACCCTAGGCCTTGTTTTGGCTTTACGTCCTAAGGCTATACTATAGGCTTGAGCTAATCATTCCTTCCTCTTGCGAGCAAGCGATTTCACATTCTTCTCCCGCCCTCTCCCTCTTATATGGTCTTGTCCCCTCCTTTTCCCTCTCTTCAAGATCAGTGAAGTGAAAAGTCCCTATTGGCAGCACGATAGATAGGAAGTCAGTCTTCTCCTTTCTTCTTTAGCCGGGCTGCAGGTCTGATTTTGTATGATTGTAAAGGGCATTAGAAGGTCTGAATGTGTATGATTATACGCTCGACCTACGGACCGGAGGGATAGGAGCGTAGCAAGCTCGACCGTAGGGAGAGGAAGGAATAAGCTTTTTCATCTAGTTTCTGGGAAAGCTAATTCTTTTTTGAATTGGAATAGAAGGCTATGGCAAAGCCATAGAAGAAAAGAAGACGCGAGCCCTACCTACTGATTGTTAAAATCATGAGTGAGGAAGGGTCTGCAACCGACAGGGGCTTCTCTGAGAACCAGGTAATCAGAATCCATACGATGAGCTTCCCTCGCAAGCCAGTCAGCACAGGAGATAGTCTCTCATCAGTTATGATCAATGGTCACCATCCAATTTTGCATTAACCAATGTCTGATTTCGATCACAATGTTGGCGTACGGATGTTGATTGATGCTATCCCACTTGATGAGATTGATGGCTTCCAGAAAATCAGTGAAGATGGCAACTCTGCGGTACCCTGAATTCCAACAGAGTTTCATTCCTTGTAATATGCCCAGAAGTTCTGCTAAAGTCTTCGGCAAGAAAGCCATTTTTCCCCTCCGCTCCGTCACCATTTCTGATGAGTCCTCCGCAGGTTGCCTCTCCTCTGTGATCAACCGATCCATCAGTGTCAAGACGAAGCCAGTCTTTAGAAGGAGGATGTAAGGCATGGTATTCCGATTGATAAGAAAGACCAAGCTTTCCGCCTCCATCTTCAAGTCATCGATCACTATCTGAGTGCATAGAAAGGCGATGTCTTCGTCAGCTTGAGTCTCATCAGAATAACGTCTTTTACACCTAGCTTTCCAGATCATCCAGCAGGCTTGAGCAAAGACTCTTTTCCAAGATCATTTTCTAGATCCATATCCCCCGGCCCCATTGCACGCCTTCCAGCAAATCCATTCCTGCAAGGAAAGAGAAAAGAACTGAGTTAGGAGACGAGGTTTCAGTAATTTGATCCATCTTTCCTTTGCTCTAGTGCAGTCTCTAAGAACATGAAGGGTGGCCTCTGCAGTATCACAACCATAAGCACATCTTTCTTTCTCCCCTCACCCTCAGATCGTCGATTCTACGGCATCTTTTACTAAAGAAAATCCAATTATCTCACCATCGCATGGTAAAACCCTAACAACCAGTGAAAAGCGAGTTTTTGCTTAGTTCCATCGATGTCCTGCTTCGATTCAATTACGCTTGCTACAAGCCCCATCCTCTTTTCCCGCTATCGCTCGAGCGCTTTCAGACCTCTCCCAGCAATCAATAACACTCCTCTCCCTATCGGTTAACTACGTACCTCTGCGAGCAAGCTCTTTCCCTTCCTCTCCCTACCCTATCTATCGGCCTTAGTTGCCCCGTTAGAGGCCTTAAGAACGAAATGAAAGGGTTTGGAGACGCGATACCATAGGGAAAGGAGGGCTCGTTAGCGCATCCGTTTTCTTTCTTTTACTGAACTCAACTCACTATTTTTCCTTTATCGGAGCTGGAAATAAAGATAAATCAAATACTATACGCGCACTGGAGATGGAAAGAAAGATAAATCTTACCAATCGGTACAGTAAGTGAGACTGAAAGGAGAGCAAGACCATAGAATAGGGAAAGGTTTGAAGATCTCGACCGTAGGGAGAGGAATGAACTTTATATTATAGCTCGACCGTAGGCCGGAAGTAGGGATTTCACATTTTTAGTAGGAAGCAAGGGTGAAGTGAAGTAGTTACTCGACTGTAAAGTAAAGGTAGGAAGTGACAAGTTACTCAACAGATAGCGAGAGGGTTGAAGCAAGCTATATCCAAAAGCTAAAGGCGTATTGTATTTGATTTTGCTTTCTTACCATCAGTTCGGAGATAGTCTATAGCAAGAATGAAATTGCTTGTAACAGCCACGAAGGGAACCGGGAAAAAGGGAACCTTTTAGGGTACCAGTTGTTGGAGTTCTGACTTCGAGTTCGGAGTTGAGTTTTCTTTATTTCCAGCTCCGGAGCTCGACCAAACAATCAAACTCCTGCGCCTTAGCTATAGGTATGCTTTCAAACCTCTCCTTGTCAGTCGAGCTTCTCTCGAACCTTGTGCCTAAAGCTTTGCTCTTCTTGCTCCTGCTCTCCCGTTGGTCTCGCTGCTGCCTTAGATTCAGTTTTCCAATCTCCTCTCCCTAACGGTCGAGATCTTTTAGAACCTCTCGCTTTGCTCGAGATCTTTTAGAACCTCTCGCTTTGCTCGAGATCTTTGAACCTCTCCCGCGGGAGCAACCCCTCCTCTCTTTTACAGTCGAGATAGTACTCCGCCTTAGCCCCAAGCACTAAGCGTTTTCAATCTTCTCCCTATCGGTGTAGTGTCTTCAAACCTCTCACTATCGGCTTTCTTGCAGCTCATTCGCTTACAGAAAGAGATTCATAAAGGAACTCTAACTCTAACTGTCCTAAGGTAGCGAAAGGAACTATTCTTTATCTGATTACCGTTGGTGAGTCAGTTGCTAGCTTTGGCTTAATATCAATCAGATGTAATCACTGAACTAAAGCTACAGCTAAAGGAACGGAGGTTCGTAAGATCTCGAGCGAAGCGAGAGGGGCGCTCCGCTCTCGACTGTAAAGGAGAGGTACGTAGTCGCTCGACTGAAAGGCCTTATAACGTAATGGGTTGCTCGAACGAAGTGAGAGGAGAGGTAGTAGCTCTCCCGATAAGGAGAGGAGGGGCTTGCTGTACGTATTCTCAATTCTTTCTCTAAGGCAAAGCGAATGCGTAAGCGCTTACATCGAAGTCAGGTAACTAAAGAAAGATTCTAGATTTTTTGAAGTTACGGGAAGAGGTATTCATATTCATTCAACATCTAGCCCTAGGGAGAGGATAAGCAGTGCTCAGTGCTCAAGCTATTTCACTTCCTTTTTCTCAGGCCTACGGGATAGGATTGATCGCTTAGTGTGAAAGGTTTGAAGATCTCGACAGCTAAGGAGAGGTTAGAAGATCTCGAGCTAAGCTTTAGGATTGAACTCGAGCTGCTATCGCACCTCATAGCTATGAGTAACTACATCCCTCTCCCGGCCCTGTTTGTTTGACTTATGATGGGGATTAAATTCTAACTGCTGGGGCGCTTACTGGAGAAAGTATCAATCCTCTCCCTATGGTAAGAATTATATACAATACGCGCAGGAGTTTGATTGCTGGCTATGAATGAAATAGAAATCCCGTTCGTGAGCCTATAAGTGAGCTTCCCTCCTCTCCCTATCGGTCGAGTAACTACACGTACCTTTAACAGGACAGCAACAGCGTAAGCGCTTACATCGAACTCGTGTAAGCACTAATTCTTTTAGTTAGCTGTCTGGGAATTAATTGGATTTGAACTGAACTCATACGCACGTAAAGAATTGATAGAAATGAAATACATACGCAGGTAAGGAAAAGAGAGAGGCAGGGAAGGACTGTAACAGCTACCTTTAAGACTTGATAGAGATTGCCTTCAAGGAAAGGCTAAATCCACTTGTTGGCCTATCTGCAGTCAATAGACTAAAAGAAAGAATTCCCTCTCCCTAGTGGTAGATTAAGAATTTCTATTGCTTACTTTTCAGTCTAACTTGACTCAATCTATAGAGTTGTTCTTTACCTGAGTTCGATTCCAAAGCTGTAGCTTCTCCTTCGGATAAAGAATAGATATTACGCTTACGCAATCAAAGTCATCTTTCTCTCTTATATCGTTCGTGACTTCCAGAACCAGAATCACTCCTGTTCTGATGCCTTCACTTACTGCCGCAGAAGACCGGTATAAGCAGTTCAAAAGAAATGCCTTGCTCTCATGTTCGCAGCACATACGACATCACCTAATTGGTAACACCATATACCAGGGGAGTAAACCCTTTAAAGATCCTTGTGACCAAAGCAAAGAATGAAGGCCCGACTCGCTAAATGGTCAATACTGCTCTCACAGTATGACATAATATTCGTACCACAAAAGAAAAGGCCGTGAAAGGACAGGCACTGGCAGATTTATTGGGAGCACATCCTCTACGGGAGAACTTCAAATTGCAATAAGAATCCCAAAAGCCCTAAGTCCTCTTTTGCATGATTCGGCGGACTCGATGGTTAGCAGGCCTTCAGGGCGACCTACTGGTCTGTGATGTTATCGCAGATATAGTGAGGTTTACCCGATCTAGTGGAGGAGGGGATTCCTGACATTCAAAGAAATTGGAAGTGAAAGTGCCTATAAAGTCTTTCGCTTTCGAGTAAGCAAGTTACTGCTCTTCAAGCAAGTCAGCGGTTTTCAGCTGAAGCAGGGAGCTCCGCCCTATAGTACTCTAGTGCTCTTCTTTCTTTGTGAGAATGTTTTCCCCCCTAATGTCTCTACTAAAGAGAACTGGAAATAAGTCTTTAAAATAACTTTTTCTCTTCCTTTTCTGGGGTAGGGGTTCTCCCCCTTTCCGTACTGTCTTTCTTTGATTTATCTCCCCTACTCTACTCGCACTGCTTCTTTCCTCTCCAATATCTTATTTTCTTAGTCTCGTTCTCGTCTCTATCTCTTAGGTCAAGCATCTTCGGGAATACCCGTCCCCGTCTTAGTCGAATACCTTTTCATTCCTTCCGCAAGTTCGTATCTTAGAATAATCTACTTTGTTTGCTTTGGTGCTTTCTTTTATGCCCTTCCTCAAGATATTACCACCAAAGCGGATATAGTGATCTTGGATATAGGTACTTGACTTCCCCCTCTTCCTACGTATGGGGCGAGTAGCCTAGCCCATCTCCTCAGACCAGACTGAGCTGAATTGCCAATCCTTTGAGCCGCTTCGCTCCTTGGGATGCCTTACCTTAGGGAATTTTGAAGATCGAAGATTAGTATGAAACTAGAGCCATCTCCTTTTGCTGGGGAATCTCCTTCGGTTGATTATCTGGTTTCGGAAGATGCATTTCAAAACCTTTTTCTCTCGTACCCATTTGCCCAAACTCCGGTGATCTAGCTTTGGCTTATGCCATTACCGCTAAACCCGATTCTTCTCTTTTTCCGGATCCTTATTCTTTTTGTGACTTCTTTATTTGAATGACTCCTTTCCCTACCGGTGATGATGTTGATGATAGATATTTTCTTTCACAGTTCCACTCCGGGACTGCTTTCCTTGCCTTTCCTGCATTACCGGATTGATTGCTTTTCTATAGTAACCTATATTCCTGCAGCTGCAAAAGAATCAGGAGCAGCCTCCTTTTGAAGTCGATCTGGTCTAGTTCAATTCTTTCGATCCTATTCTCAAAGGAAGGTAAGCAAGCTCGGGTAAACAGATGAGCCTTCAGACAGATTCACAGAAAAGCCAGCCAAGTCCGACTATTAGCCTGGAAAGCCAAACTTCAAGGGAT
>JAIUCV010002623.1:0-15000 GCA_026724425.1 Erythrophleum ivorense | reverse complement strand
ACTTCACTCACTCTGTCACTAGAGAGGCACGCTTGAAAACCGCTCCTTGGCAGTCGAGTTTATGGAATTGCTTCCTTTAAAAGGAACGTAAGTTCTCGACCTTAGGGTAGAGGGTTGACTCGACTGTAAAGAAGAGGCATGAGATTGCTCGAGCTGCCTTAAGTGACTCGACCGACAGGGAGAAGTACAAGTAACCTTAGCTCAAGGGTTAAGCTAATTCGATCCTCAGGCTATTTCACTTCCTAACCAGTAAGGCGAGAAGATAAATCCTTCTTTATCACCAGGGAGAGGTATGAAGTTCTCGACCAACGGGAGAGGTATGAAGTTCTCGACCAACGGGAGAGGTATGAAGTTCTCGACCAACGGGAGAGGTATGAAGTTCTCGACCAACGGGAGAGGAGTTAAAGGCTTAATATCTGATGTAATCGGTACGTTCGAAGACGCTCGACTGAAAGGCCTTATAACGTAATGGGTTGCTCGAACGAAGTGAGAGGATTGAGCTCAGTCACAAATTCAATTGTTCCAAGTTTCGACCTATAATTGGCCTTTGGATTCAGTTACATTGGCTCCCCACTTCGGGTTCAGATTTAACTCCAACTGCACTGCAAGGTGATTTACCGGCAGAGGATGAAGCCGGTTCAATTTAACCAAGTCGAGGCAACGGTTGAAAAACCACTTCAATAGTAAGCAGAAGATAAGAGGGAGAACTATAAGATTAAGTAAGCCTCCTTCGATTACGTCTGTCGGTCAGTCTTTCATTGGATCTTGGGTGAATAGACCCGCCCTTTGAGGCTAACTTCTCTCCCCGGCCATTCCTTCAGGAAGAGTAGTTGGAATCTTATTTTTTTAACGATTTGAGAAGTCTACTCTTCCATCCTAGCTGGCCAGTACGTTAAGGTACATACATCTCATCTCTTTTTCTGGTCTTTCTTCTGTCGGTATGTCTCTTATTCCATTTCTAAAAAGTAAGATGAATCTACGCTCCTCGGCCTATAGTAAGTGAATGATAGGGTATGAGGTTCCGGGTCTTTTTCCAGTCAAAATTGACTAATAGGCAATCTTCTTTTGCCGTGATAATGTGAAAGGACTCAATTCCTTCTTTCTTGGTTGCAGTTGGTCCAGCTACTTACGAAGAAGGGCAGACAGACTAAGCGTGGTAGTCGAGTGAACGGGTGGACGACGACCGTACAGCAACAGCAGTACACCGCCCCACTGAGGGAAACAATTCTGAAGTAAGGTCGATTACTCGGAAGTCAACCAATCTTGTTCATCTGCGGATGCCAATAAGCAACTAGTCGTGCCGGGATCAATCAGTCCAACTATATCTTACGGTTTTTTTTGAATAGAGAAGGGTGACAACCTGGACTCCCCGAGTAACCTTCTAAGTTTTCTTCGAAATGCGTTCTTAGCATCTACGGACAAGCCGTTTCTGGCGTTTAGTGCCCCACGTTTCAAGTTGACAGATTCGTATTACTTCGAGATAACTGTCAGAGCCCCTTCTCAAACTCCTAGCAAATTTCCGGTTACCACGCCCGCCCGAATTTGAGGTAACGCGCTAGGAAGCATAACGCGGAAGATTTTCCCCATTCACGGTCTTTACTTAGGCCACCGTAACCAGTCGATCTAGCCGCACCGGGATGGGATTGCGCCAAAGGGGTGAATTACAACCGTCCAGGTTGCAGCATAGACCCAGGCGAGAACCATCTAACATCTGTGATGAAAGAAAGTCTACCTTCCACATTTAAGTCAGATCATCTACAATAAAGTAGATTCTTTCTTGCTTCTTTCCACTCCTTAGACATATTAGGCATATGATAAAAGATAGGCAAAGATATGGTAGGGCAGTAGCAAGAAGCCAGTCACAGGCAAACAACCTATTGAGTCTCTAACTTCCGAATCCGAATGCCCAAAAGAAAAGACCTACTGGTGGGCCACTGCTGCCTACGATCCAGTGTGCGGGGTGCTCGCTGATCGGAAACCTTTCCACTGCGGTCGGGTGGGACCTAGATGGCTGGTAGATCAACGGTGAGCCGTTCATCTACCCATAGTTTTGTGTCAGTTCCCGTTCCAATGAAGTAAGAGATCCCCTCCTTGACTATCGATTTGGCCGCCGTTATTGACCTCCAGTCGAAGGAGGCAGATGGTTTGTTTAACTGTAGCCGCTAGAACCGCTAGCGGTGATTCCAGTGGAAAGCACTTGTCTTTCATTACCTGAGCAGGCACTCAGGGTGAGTTACCAGTATCCAGAGTAGCTTGTCCATAAAAGCCCAGTTTCCCAGGTGGAGCTACAAATAGGAGGATGGAAGAAAAAGACGAGTAATTTCACTGTAGCGCCCCTAGACGATTTCAAGGTCGTCTTAGGGATAGAGTTCTTGGAACCAACCAACGCCCCTATGCTAGCCGTACGCTCTCTTTTTATGCAAAGAAAGGTGTGCGCAAGGAAGAAACTAAAGCAAGAACCAGACCGTCAAATCAGTAAAAAAAAAAGATTTCGATAGGACTGAAAGCTAGAGCTTTCCTCTAAGAGCCCTGCCTTCTTACCATGGTTGAAGATTTACTTCAACAATCTCTTTCGAGTTAACTAAGATCTCTACCTTTCTCTATTGTCTTTAAAGGGAATGCGGCCTAACGACTCTCCTTATTACCTGGCAAACGAATTGAGCTCTTGAGATTAGGGGCGTACGGAACGTGGGTTACCGTAACCGTAACCAGCCTTACAAAGAAAGTAATGGGGTTCTTCTGCCCGAGCTATAGACAAAGAAGGGGAATCAGAGTCACAGGCCTTTAACCGGGGTAAAAAGTCTTAGTCCTGGGAGTCTCGCCAGCTCCCACCCTTATACAGTAACCATTCTGACCGGGTGTACAAGTCTCCAATCCAATACGGCTTACTCTCGTCTTTTTTCCAAGGCCAATGAACGGCTGGAGAAGAGCCGCTAAAGCCCTTTTTCACCACGTAAGCCTCGGGCTAGTGCTTTTTAAACTAGCCCTGAACCAGGGCTGAAGGAATAGCACGCAAAAGCCGATTGGGTCGGAAGAACAAACTTCTTTCAGGCTTCAAGTCTTGTTGTCTTTCTTTCGGTATCCTTAGGTTAAGAATAAGAATCCAATTTCCTTTCAAGGAAGTTATCCTATACCCGACTTTCTTTGTTTTTAGTAAGGGAAACTCAGTTTCTTTATGATTCTGTTAGTGATCCCGACTCGAGCCGGGATTATTTGCGTTGGATTGATCAGTTGAGTTCCCTTCTTGGCTCAGAAAGTCCATTTGCTAGTTCGAAAGAAGCGGGGAAAATGGGATTGCAAATTAGTCTTCTCTTTCCGGAGCATGCTGACCAGACTCACTTGCTAAATAGCCTTCCCTAAAAGGGAAAGGGGCTCAAAAAATTCCCTGTTTTTAAACCAACAAGTATCCAATGTATGTATGTTTTATGCAATACTTGGGCAAAGTCATCGAGACTATATCCATCACCAGGAAAAAGCGAAGCCTTAATTTCCGTATGATAAGCCTGAGATCTCAAGTACAGTAACAGTGGTCGAATTGTTGCGTAGCCTGGTTCCCCATAATACGAATTTGGCAAATCCTAGTTCTCAAGTTAGCGCACCATTGAGGTCAATATTAGTCGGCACACAGGCGCAGCCCTTTTCTTTGCAAGGAAGGAAAGAGCAAGAGCTAGGGCTAAGTGCTCGAGTTACGGTTGTTGACTCGGGAATTGTAAGCCGAAGAAGCATTCCTGTGACCTGGCCATATATATGAAGCAAGCCTAGAAGCAAGAAAGGCGTAAGAAGATGCTTCCCACTTTCTTTGCACCTACCCGTCCGCCGTCTTGTAACTTCACTTCCTCTTGCGGGCTGGCTGGCGAAGAATTCTCATGACTTCCTGCTTTGGCCTTCGACCTGGTTGAGACAATTTTCACATCTTGCTTAACCTTCTCAGAAGCAAAGCTGAATTTCCCCCTGAGAAGGGGAGGACAGAGCCTAGCATACTACTTGCTTCTGAGAGCATTGATCCAAAGCTAGCAGCCCTATTGATGAGTAAGAGCGCGCCTCAATCTTATACGGAACTATAAGGGGCCAGAAAGGCTCTGTAGGGGATGATAATGCTTCTTTTGGTCTTTCTATGGCTTCATGTGCTTCCTTTTTTCTAACTTTCTAGACTTATGCCCTTCTTGGGACGCCAGAAGCTTCGCTGAAAGCACTATGCCCCGCATCAGATAGGACCACTTCAGCTTCAAGGAAGACCAGAACAGAAAGAGGGAAGTCTGCGCTATCGAGGAAGTAGTTACATTAAGATGCTTATCACCTGAGGTAAGTAAGGATTATATCCACTCAAGAACTAAAAAGAAAAGAAAGAACCACAACTGCCAGCATCAGAGATAGATAATAGATATAGGATCTTGGAACCACCAAAGCGGATCGAGCACCGCTAAGGTAGCAGGATGCAGGACCCGCAAGCCGGACATTCTTTAGTAAAAGATCGCGCCTCTTACCCATGTCACTGAGACCGAAGTACGGGGTCACTGAGACCGAAGTACGGGTACCATACAATCAAGACAGAGCTAGACAGATAAGACTTAACCCCTGAACGAGGAAGACAACAATCTCGCTTCTATCTCAGACTTCTGCTTTACCAGGATTGCTTGACTGGACCATCTAGCTGGAGGTGTCGTAGGCCGAGGAAGAGGAGAATCCCATTTCTTGGCTTAAGAGGCCGGGTTCCCGAGAACTATACCAGGTCATAAGGAGAAAAGAACCAAAAATGGACATATTTTAGCAAAAAGTTTAACAACAAAATACTACTTATTAGATGTTACCGACACGATCCCGAGAGGCGAGAACTCTTCTTACGAAACTCTTGCAGCAGACATAAGAACAACAAAACAAAGGATAGAGAGCGAGGTAAAAGAACGTAGATAGAGAGAAGAGCGAGTGTGACTATTATGCTTTCTTCGATTCTCTAACTTGCTTATTCCTTTAAATCTGTGTTAAACTTAAAGCATTGAAAGAAAATAGTATGATTATGATTGGCGTTAGCACACTTTATAAGAGTAGTTGAAACTAATAGTTCGTCTTTTCAGTTTCTTTCCTGACCCAACTCGGATCAGTTGGCAAGTCGAATCCCACAGACAGGTACTTTATTTTATTTACTACATCTTACCCCTCATTACCTTTCAAAGACCTGAACTACGTCCACCCTTTCCTTCAATATGGCACTGCAAAAGACCTTTCTTTCTTCAACACATAGGGCTCTGGAGACGGCTAAATTACTTTCACACACCTCACCTCCCTTACTCTTTAGGAGGCATCCGCCCCAGTCTCCGAGAATGGTGTAGTCAACCATTTAAAACGGCGATATGGCCTAGCAAAGGTCGATTCTTACGACCGGTAATTGAAATATGCGAAGGCGCGAATCCAATCCATAAACCCGGAATACTACTAGGAAGCCTTTTTGAAGTGGTCTCTGTGATGCCAAAAGACGGTGTCGAAGTGCTCCCGGTTACCGGTTAATAGTCCATTTTGTTCCGGAAAAGAAACCTTTTTTCGATGCCCACATACGGCTTTTCTTATTTTGTCTTCTCCTGTCTTTACGGAAATCTCCGATGAATCAAAGGCCATGCTTCTTTCTCCGAAATAGACTCTACTTGTTCACCTGTGTCGCTTGGTCACGCCATCAGTGATTTCGAATATTCATAAAACCAAAGACAATGACTATATAGCTCAGCCTATACGCCTCGTCCCTCACGTCGCGTAATCGAGGTGGCTCAGGGTTTAAAGAAAATGGACATCCTATGTTATGAAAAGGAATATAAGTCCTTCGCTTTTTGAACGGGACCTCCTCTTTGCTATTTAAGCTCTCGATCTGATCTTAGCCTACTCCTCCTCCCCGAAAGGAACATCTTTTCTTATCCACTGGGCAAGGGCTTACGACATAAGGCTCCTCCTACGAAAATATTTACCTATGAACCTCCGAACCTAAGTAATAGAGTCCACATCGGGAAGCCTACTCCTCGGGCTGTTCGGTACTTTATATGCTTGCCCGCGCGCCTCTACTCATGCGGGGCCTCCCTCCGAGAATGGACTAGTTGAAGTGACGCTTCGCTAGCAATCGGGATTGATGAGCTTGCCTGGCATTAAGGTATTGAATCCAGTCTTGCGTTAGTAGCATTGACTCTTGCGAAGAAAGAACCTCAGGAACGGAATCAACTTACTTTTCTCACTCCAAAAAATGGACAGAACGACAAGGTCCGACTCACTTACGTTTCGGATATGTCGGCAAGTCCAATACAAACAAAACAAGAAAGAAGTTGGACCCCGGCCCCACCCGGGGGTTGCATGAAGTCTCAGTAAAGATGAAATAAGCATGTCCCTTTTTTGGCTTCGGCAAAGACTACTCGCTCGCGGTAGACTTTTCTAGCTTTATTGCTGGCTCTAAGCCTACCACTTTGAAAACCTAACCTTCGTTCGATAGAGCTAACCAACCTTCCCTTTGATATGAAAGTTTTCCAACCCACCCGAGAGAGCTAGGAACCTAAGGAAAGAAAGACGAATTGGCTCTACATCATCTGGAACTAAATAAGCTTCGGGGTCTTAATTTCAATTCTAATCTGCATATAGAATTAGAACCGGGCTATCCCATGATCGTGATTTGATCATCATTATAGGGCGTGAGAAACCACGCCTTATGACGAAAGGGGAGCATTATGTCCGATCAATACACCAGTCTGCGCTCTAATAAAGGGTGCTATGGAAGAAATTAGGCACTGAACTGAGGTTTAGTAGTGCTTATCACTCAGGACGGCCAGACTCCAGTCGTTGGTTTACTGGAAGATTTTCTGAAGAGCTTAGTGCAAGTGTCGACTACACGAGCATTCCCTTACTCGGCAGAGCTTTCTCAAGAAAAAGGAAAAAACTACGACTTATAATCTTCGTTCGGACTACACGCCAGTCTTTTTCACCAAGAGCTTGTTCCGAAATGGGGCGCATGGGGAAGTACTTTGGAATGATTTGATTGGGACGCTAGTGAGTTAATGAGCACTGTTTGCATGGTTCCATCAACGCTTTTCTTGCGTGTTCTGAATCGAATTCATAATCTATAAAGCTATAAAGAAGAGATGCCCCGTAGAAGACTCCAGGCCACCGAAGCTAACAAAAGGGTATCCTAAGGATAGCCATTTAGTTGTTTGTTCTTATGCCGACTAAAGCTAGCTGCGCCACAGCTTGAATCTCCCTAGAAATCCCCACTCGTAGCCCTTAGGTTTGACTTGGGTGTGTTAAGCATATTCGATTGGCTTCTTCACCGGGTTAAGCGACGGGAGTTTTAGGCTTGGCTTATCACCATATCCAACCCGAATCCCGTAGTTCGAAAGGAGAATTGGGCTACCTGAGACCAACCAAAACATGAGACTGGTTTCTTAGCAAAGCCTTGGTTGGCTCAACTTAGTCTCTATCTCTAATGGCTAGACCAAAATCCCCACTTAAGCCTGCCTAGAATCTTGCTTCTGGGCTGCCCTATACCTCTATAGAAGTAGCTTTAAACCCCATTCCCCTATAAGAAAGAGGTCGAATTGCTTGTACAGCTAACCCGCTACCTCTCTAATAAATCTGAGTACTTAACATTTTCGATCCCATATCGAGGAAGTGAGCCAAAATGAGCCATCAATACAGTATAGAATATATGGGACTCCCCTCTTTTTTCAGCTTAGCCACGTCGACCGAATCAATCCACTTTAGCTCGTTCCCAACTCGGTTGGATCTAGGATAGGACCGGTTAGCACAACTTCACTTACTTAGACGTAAAAGTTTCACACCTGACCTGCTTTACTTGTTATTTTCTTCGGTCTAGGCCGTTAATCCAACAGGTATCACATAAGCCCTATGTTTGGGATATTGACTAACGAAAGTTCCCTCGTTTTCGATGAATTAGATTTTGATTTTCTCCTCAAGAAATAGAAAGAGTGCAATTTTGTTTGAGGAAAGCCCTTATTATCCTATACAAAAAACCTGCCGTTAAGGAGCTTTGGAAGAAGCGATATGGGTGATCCACCATTAAAGGAAGGGATTACTTTGGCGAATGTAAAATTCTATTACTCATTATTTAATTTCTCCTTTCAAAGGTGTCTCCTCTAGTGGGAAGGAATTCACAACCATAAACGTCAGCTGGAACTTTCAGTTCAGTTCACACGGCTGGGGCTTTACCGGCCAAAGTACTTCCTTCTCCGCTTAAGAAGATTCTGTTGTCACGGCTTTTGCCACAAAAGTGGATGCTATCGGTTCCCCGAACCATAGACCAATCTTCTCATTCCAAATTTACTTATTCTATTTTAGGACACTGATTCAACACGCTTAAAGGTTTCCGCGCTTTAGTGCTATTGAGAACTCCGGGCCGGAGTTCGTGGCTGAGGGGATGACTGGTCATTTCCACTGGACCGACCGTCCCAATGTCATTTTATTAATTTTATTCTCCCTTGCTCATAGATGGGCTTTCAAGCTAGAGTCAATGAATGGAAAACCCTCTCTCTGAAGGCAGTGGAGGAAAGCGGGTTATGGGATGGGCTGTAAGGTCAAGCCTTAGCCTCATGTACGGTTGCATGGGCAAAGGGATGCCCTTTCCTTCTTTTAGCCCTGTGAGATACGTAAAGTCATACCCATGTTAAAGATCATGCTCCTTGGGATTGGCCCGAAGTAGGTTAAGCAGGGTCTCCCTTGTAAGCTGATTGCTCCAGTGTTAGGCAGGAACGGAGTGTCCGCGGTTCTGAAGAAGACAATTGGTTTTTCTTCCTTCTCGAGCCTTTTCTTTTTAAGACACTGATGCCAACTATGAATATACGATCGAATGCGCTCTTGTCTATTGTGGGACTTCTGACTTTTTGCCTTTGCTCGAATGCAAGTCTTAAAGAAATTCCTACTTTCAAAGGATTTCAAACTAGGAATTCATTGGCAGCAGTCTTAGTGCTTTGGGCGTGGCACTACTATTCGTCTTGAAGTGAGTGACGAGAGGACCACTCTTTAGTAAGATAGCTGCCAGTGAATAGCAGCAGAGTTGAACTCATTCTCTCCATTCAGAGAGAGAGTAGAGCCCTGAGAAAGGGAAAGGCATACAACTGAGCAATCGAGCCTACATTGGAACTAAACGCATGACGTTCCCAGCTGTCCAAGAGTTTCTTTCGTGGAATGACTAACATCACCGAGCGAAATGTTCACTTTGTTTTTATCTCGATTCAGATCAAGAGTTCGGAAGCTTCGATTGCTCAGTTGGTAAAGCTCAATCCCGGTTTAAGTAAGAATTTGCTTCCTTTTTCCACCCGTCCTCCGAGCTTGGGCCTATCCTATCGTGTGACACGTCTTCCTCGAGTTAGTTAAGATAGGATGCAGACCGAGGTTGAGTTCGTCGACCAGCTAAAGTAAGGGATCGATCGTAACTTCGAGCAGCAAGCATTTCTTATTCATGGAAAGCTCGTTCCCTTTGCTTGAAGCTCTCATCTCCGATTCCAGCTATTTGCATTTCTATGTACGAGGAAGAACTATCTAATTGACAATTAGCCCAATTGAATTCCTTTCCTAATCCGAACTCGCCACAGAACCCCTTGATTTCCGATTGATGAACAAGAAGGAAAATGAAAGTCAAGTGGAGCACCATTATCTGATCGTTGCTTCCTTCCTTTGAGAATTAGGGTAAATTTATTCAAAGAAAGTACGCAGCTAGGCGTGCTAGCGGGAAGTCCGGTTAAGAGCTTCATTCTATCTCTTAGTCTAGTTGGTAGCAATCTAAGGGCGAGAAAAGAATGTATGAATAAAGAAAGAGAATTACCTGCTGCTTTGCTAATGTTACGATCTTATAAAGATGTAGAAAAGACAGTTGAGAAGGCCATTAGGGGTGCCTTTCACCTGATCTTCTTGCTGATTGGACAGATTTTGGGGTACTTTAGTCAGAGGACAGAAGGACATCAGATAGTAATTACGGGGACAAACCTGACATTAATGGGTCTGACCTTTAAGCTGCTCATAACCTTTGGAAATCTCCAAGACTTAGCCAGCCGAGGTCTGAACTCTATTGATAAGGAAATTGATAAGGAAAGACCGCTTGCCTACTCCCACCAAGGGCGCAACTACTGATCTAAGAGTTACCGACTCTCACTAATCTAATGCTTTCCACGGACTTACCTTACTCAAGCACAAAGAGCGAGCAGCTGATTCAATAGCAACTCCTATCCCTATTCCCAAGCTATGAGTCACTTCGTACCTTAGCCCAAGCACTAAGCGTCTTCAAACCAAAGCTTACGGCTATATATGTAATTCTTCTTGTTCTCGTTCGTGCTCAACTCAATCTATAGCATTACTCTTATCTTAGGGTAAGGACAGTTGGCATAGCCGCCTTGTTGGTCGCCTCATCGATATCGATGAGCAGGTTGGTGGACTTTTATCTTAGTCTTTCCCTGATATGTCTGTGTCCGTAAAATCAGATTTAGCTCGACCAACAGGAGAGGAAGGAAATACGGATATTGCTCGCTGCGAAAGGCTGGCTTCCTGACCCGGCGACTAAGGACGATAGGAAGTTACTCATTGCTATGAGGTTACTATGTAGCTCAACCGATAGAGGCCAAAGAAGAGCAAGGGACCTAGACAGGATAAGGGCTAGCGTCTGAAGTCCTCTCGTTTTGCTCAAGCCTTTCTTCCGCTTCCGCAACAAGTACCGGCCTTTAGACGGGCAAGTTAAAGTTGGTTGACTCGAATTGACTCGACTAAGAAAGAAGGTGTCTAAAGCCCTATTCGCTTTATTAGGAGGGGGGGCTGCGGACTGCGGAGGACTATGCCCTAGGAGCTGAGCTGGCAAGATGAGCTCACAAGGAGGAAGAAGAAAGAGGTACGTAGTTACTCTTCCGATGGGGAATAAGCACCGGCTTTAGACGATCGCCTGGATCAGATAAGGAAAGGAAGATTCAATCGTACAAGTGAGCGGTTTCCCGTGTTTTTTCGTTGCAACGCTTAGACCCCCCTTATCCGGGATAGGTCACGAGACTCAATCCCAAAAGGTAGCCTATCGAGATTCCATTCTTTTGAGTGAACGTTCAGTTTCCATTGCGTAGGAAGAAGATGAATCAATTCCTGAATTCGTTCCTGAATTCGTTTCCGTTGTAGTTGCTGTTGCCGAATCAGAAGAAGAGGAAGCGGAAGGAGTCTTGGAAGCGGAATCGCAAGTAGGTTCGGAATTGGCTAGTTAGGGTTCGGAAAGGTTCTAATTGGCTGAGAAGGTTGGCTCTGGCCACTCAACTAAAGGATCAGATCAGGTGTCCCTCTCCTCTAATAAAAGAGATCTGCAAACCTCCATCCTCTAACAAACAAGCTCTTGCTTTGAAATGGGAAAATGAGAGTCCCCAGCAACAAGGGCAGGGAAGAACGTAAGCTATTGCCGTACCGTAGCTGAGAGCTTAACTGAATATCCGATCAGAAGGAGGGGGAGGGAAAGTTAAAGTAGGCTGGCTAGAATTGGCTTGGGCTCGAGGGTGGTCTCGAACGGAGGTGGGCTCACAAGGGGGGTAAATGTCACATATTAGAAGTGAAGTTATAAATCCTAAATCAGTCTATTAAAACCGGCTGGAGCCGGAGTGCCATGACTCATCCAAATGAGACGAGACCCATAGAACTTATAAGTCGGGGGACAAATCCGTCCAGACAGATCCGTACCAGTATGCTAAAAACCGGCCTGCCTGAGTGAAGAGTTCCCCATCCGACGAAATGAGGCCACCCTATAGCCTATTGAGTGCTCTGCTCTTGATAGGGCCATCGACAGCGGAATCTGAATAAGAAGCATCAGCATCAGAAGCGGAATCCGCAGTAAGGTCAGCCTTTCCTTTAGTTGAGTTGCAGTCTGTCCGGTGGGAAAATTAGATTTGATTTTGTCTTTGTTTGAGGCCATCTCGTGATAACGAGTGATTTCATACCAGCACAGCAATCAAACAAAACTCCTACGCTAACGAGCAGGAAAAGGGAATGGAATTACGCTGTCTTATCTTAAAGGTTAATAAAGTCCTTCCGGGACTGGGCGCTATCGCTATTTATTTAGAACTAACGTAAGGAGCGGAGCAGGAGGAGCTAGCTTCCGGGGAACTAACTGGACCGATTTATTTTATATCGATCGGACACAAGTCAAGTTTCGCAGCCACTGATCGTTCAAATACAGGGTTCGGAACACTGAGGTACCGCTGTTCACTTTTCTCTTTGGTGACTAAGCAACAAAACCTACCCAATCCTAATCCTAGGCAGCGCCTTCGTCCCTTTCTTTCGTCTTCGTCTTCGACTGCTGATTCCAAACCAACTTATGATTCCGGGCCTCCCTCTGATTCTGATTCCAATTCCGAACCAACTTATGATTCCGAGCTTCCTGCTTCCGGATCAGGAGAAGGAGAAGGGGGTCTCCGTTCTCAAACTCAAGCAACTAACTGGCTATACCCTTAGAAGGGGCATGGTCTAGGTCTTGTTGTGAGCCCAGTATTTTCCCTTTTTATCCAGTCCAGCAGAAGCGGATAAGTGGAATCCGCAGAAAAAGAATAATGCCGCAAAAGCAGCAGAAGCCGCGGAAGCAGAATCAACGCCCAGGATGTTCTCGGGGCTGAACCGTGAGGCTTTCCCAGGCCAATTCTCATCTATGAAGCGAAGCAGACTACTTGATAGTTTTCTCCTTTGACTGACCCTCTTACTTCTGACGAAAACTTTTAGATAAGATCTGCCACAGGAGCTGGAGCTCCAACACGTCTTTCCTAAGGAGCCAATTGAATTCGGCTGGAGACCCTTAAAATAGGGCTTTCTTTATTCCATTCCCCCAGTTCCTTGCCCCCGTCCTTGGGACTGGACTGATGACTGCTACCTCGTAGCAGGCTCGATGACTGCTTTTTCTGCTGCTTACCCTGATTCGGTTGTGGATTCCACTTCTTAGCCAACCTACGAACCAACTTACTTTTGAACTGAACCCTTTCGAGCCGAACAGTTCTCAGATCTTACCTTCCAAACCGAACTCAACGCGGAGGAGGAGGAAGAAAGCGTAAGCGCACAGGTTTGAGATTTGTGAATTAGCTCGACCGATAACCGATAGGGAGAGGAGAGGAAATAGGGGGGAAGCGCGTTTGCGCTCAGTCCGTTGCTTGTTCCCTTCTTTCGCTACACATTCACTGGCTTTAGAGCTAAGGAATGCAGGTTACTGTTGATCAGGAACTAAGACCAGAGAACAGAACTAGACAAGAAAAGCAAGAATCCATATATATATTAACCCTTCCCGGTGGTGGACCGAAACAGAGCTTTGGCCCTCGGGGGGAGGGGGACTATGATATCGTATATGAAGCTATTCTATCGTAAGCAGAAAACTTGCTTGTTTTAAGTTCCTGCATAAGTTGGCTTATTTTAGCACGCTTTTCGGGAGACGCGCCTGCTCATAAAGCAAGTCCAGTTTGCTTATTGCCCTTGAAAGGACATTTTTGCGAACCTCTCTATTCCCAAAGGAAGAAAGAAAGGTGAAAAGTTCACGCTCAATTTCTTCCTTTGTTGGGAAAGGCCCCGCTTGGGGCTCAGAATTTCTACTACTAGGGTGGTCGTTTTCAACCTCCATCCCTGGCGGACCCAATCTCAATTCAAGATCAGGAGGATTGGCTGACTGAGCAGGATTTTGTTGATCCATCCTCAAGATCTCTGGCCCCATTTCCAACTCACGCCCGATGCCTAATGGCATTACTTCATTGTACTGAGAAATTTCACCGCCAATAGACCCTACTACCCCCAGCAGATCCAATAAAGAACCCACATTCACAAATGTTACTTTGTAATGAACTAATTCTAGTGGTCGCAATCCAAGTAAAATTAGACGTAGCAACTGGAAGAATACCATAATAGGTAATTCATTCATATAAAGAAGTAACGAAACAACGGCTATACTCAAATAGATCCAAATAGGGTTTTTTCTAGTTATAGTCATTTGCTTTGGTTCATTATTTGGCTGCTCTGCTCCCCCCCAAAAAAAAAGAGAGACTGATTCTTGCTTGCTCTTCCAAATCCAATTTTGGCCTGCGGTAATGTAATCAGGATTTCATCTCCTAAATTCTTTTTTTTCTATGAAAGGGAAAAGTTTTGTTCTAAATTCTGCCTTATTCCATGAAATCTAGAAGCACTTCTGCAACCTTCTCTCTCTTCATTGGTCTTTCCCTAGCGCTCTTTTTTTTTTTTTTTACTTCTTTCAAACAAAGGGGAATGAAGACCTTCCTTAGAAGTTGTCGCTCGATCGAAAATAACACCATACGAAACCTTAGCTTCGCTGACTTTATTAGGTATAACCCTAGCCATTAGTGGCTTAGTTCTTCGCGCTTCCCGCAAGCTTTTTTTTATAGAGAGAGAGTAAGGGGGCGGTACGGAAGATTGGTCCGCTCCGCAAAGCTGAGCTTTTCGGTCCGCTCCCCCTATGTGGTCGGCCTTCTTACCAGTCTGCCTCCTTTCTCTTGATGGAATATAACAATGCCCGAGCGTCAGCTTTGCTTGCGATCTTCCCCGGCGCTCGCCGGATGTATCACTCATCCCGCTCCTAAGGTAAGGAGTCTTCTGTGTGTTATAATCTTTACGGGAATGAATCGGGTTGAGAATTGCTCGGGAATTCATTGATAGTTACTTTGCCGGGGGCTACTCTTCTTTTTTGTCGATCGAGCCGCTTTCCCTCATTCCACTCGTCCAGCCCTCTTCACGAACTTGTACAATCGATGCCACAAAGATAGTCAACTCTATTATCGAAGAAATAAGGAAACGGGCGACGATTTGGCACCAGATATCCGGAGGTGTGGAAAGAGCAGCTGTGAGAAGCGGAAAAAACCATCAAAAAACGACGATTGTTCGTGAAGGTTTCCACAGAAAGACCCCTTGGTTCTGGCAAACAGATCACAATTACAGGTACCTGAGAGCATACCGATGGAATGAACGAAATACGAACAGTTAGCATAATATGGTCATAGATCTTAGGTTGTAACTTGATCATGA